>JAIPRL010009045.1:0-18662 GCA_025469235.1 Pemphigus obesinymphae | reverse complement strand
TTTGTAGTGGTCGGTCTTTTACCCCCCCCCCCCACTTTAGTAAACGTGAAATGACACAACTGTTTTATGTCCAAAATAATAAGTATCTACCAATATGTAATTTTCGAAATTACGAAGAAATAAAATTCCCGATTTGACGAAACCGTATATTTGCCGTTTTTACCTCATTTTTTCGTAGTTTTTCCTTACGCATTAAAAAACTATTGAGAAAATTGAAAAATTACCTCTTTAAAGTACCAACTAGATGCAATTTTCTACCGGAAACTGGGTAAGCTTGTAAAGATCGGAGCACTCTTTCTGGTAGAAAAAGTGTTTACAGAAAAAAAAAAAATAAATAAATAATAATAAACATCATTGTAAAACCAATAGCTCCCTCGCTACGCTCAGAATCTAAAACTTGATTGCAAAAAGTTACAAATTAGTTATAAAATGTTGATACCAATTTGTAGTCGATCGGACAAATTGGGGGGAGCAACTTCACGCACGTCGTGGTGCCCGCGTTACCCGCTACCGTGGCTGGGAGGAACGCGCGGGAATGTTGACAACTAGCTTGCTGTACGCACCGGACGAACAACTTGAGATTTCGGCACTGGACATTAATATAATTAATTGTATTCGTTGTTTACTTTTTATTTTATATTTTCTTTTTTTTCATATTCACCACACGTATGCACACCATGTTTTCCGGTTTGTAAATAAACGCCCCTCGGGCAAATTCCCCTTTAAACAGTGTATTAAAATCATTCGGTATACCTACTTATTTATACCACACTGGAGTGTCTGAACAGCCATGGACTGCGTCATGTTTGATATTTACAAATATATTTTTATAGACAATACATTTTAATTTAAGCTTTTTTCCATATGCATTTTTAAATATGGGCTATTTATCTCTAGATATATACTTGAGTTTTTTTTTTTTGGGGGGGGGGCATTTTTCCTTTGACTTTTGTTTCTATTACCTTACAGAATATATGGTTCAGAAATTTTTAATTATTAGAATTTCTAACCAAAATATTCGTATTTTAAAATGACGTTTAAAATAAAAAAAACACATTTAAAACATGTAAAATAGACATCATCAAAAGGTTTTAAACATAAAAAAAAGTTTAAAACGCCGATTTAAACGTTTTTTTTTTGTTCTTTTTAATAAAAACCTTTTTTTTTTACAACCCTGTGTATGAGACGTAATCAATAACTTTCTAAAAAATTTTAATGCTCTTTATATTTTTTCTAAATTTTCTCCTAAACTATTACAAAACTGCTAAAAGACAAATATTTTTCTAATTTCAGTAGTTCGATATACATTTTTTCAAACGATTGATATTCATTATCTTTTTACTAGGTTATGTAGTAAAAATATATAACGTTTTAAAACTTATTATTTATGTAATTTTAAAAAAAATGTGTTCTTTTTTAAATATTTGTTTTCCAAAATAAACTTTATTTCAAAACGTACCTATTAAATTCTTCTTCTTCTTCTCTACTAAAGGCCTTGCTTTGTCGTTACAAATCTGGTTCTCCATTCTTCTCTATTAAAAGTCAGTCTTTTCATTTCTACGTATCAACTGCAGTCAGCTTGTTTTATCATTTCTTCCATATTCCATATTCTCAATAGAGGCAGACCGTATCGTATTAAATTAAAAAAACAAAAAATATTTTTCGTACATAACCCAAAAAAAATGAAATTATAAATTCATACATATTATATTAATACTATTAATCAATAATCAGACATCAAGAAGTAGGCGTAAACTAATTTTCTGCTTATTAAGTCAAAAACACAGAAATACGGGGTGTTCCAACGCCTTAAGAGGACATCGTACTGATGATTTTTAACGGTAAAAACATGTTTACCAAAACAAATGAGATGGCATTTTAAAATAATTTTAGAGTTAAAATACTTATTATAAAGTTAATAAAAAACAAGATTTTGGAGATAACCTCATCGGCGTTATTTCAAAAAATATGTTTAAAAAAGTTACATTGTCTTAAAAATGAGGGAAAAAATATTATTTTGTTCCTTCAATAACAAGCATAATATTTAGAAAATTGTAAAATCCCAATGTAGTTATCTCTGAGATTTTATCAACAACAAATTTTGTTGTTATAATTTTGTGTTATAACTTTAAAATCACTTTGAAAAACCATTTTATTTGTTTTGTGCAAATAACAAATTTCGTGATTATACCACAATAAAAAATAGTACTGATACGGCACTACTTTTTAATTACTTTTAAATTATATTAAAATATTTTTTGATTGTTAGAATTTTGTTTTACTTAAAATATCAAAAAAAATCGCCTGTACATCGCCTTAAAATTGGGGTGTGCGATGTCCACCTAAGAGAAAATGACAAAAATTTGTTGTGATTTAGACAAAAACTTTAAATTAATACTAAATATTAATTATGGTACAATATTAACGTGATAAAAATTTCAAATATTTTTGACCACATTCCAAAAATTTATAAAAATATTGATGCTTTAATATTATATATTATATATATATATATATAATATATATATAGGAGTATATATCTTTCTTGAAAGAGTCGAATAGGAGATTTTGGGTATAGATTTGTTTTGTTTGTACTTTTTATAGAGTTAATTATTCATTTAGTAGTTTCCTTAAGCGTAAAAGAAAACCACCAAAAATATGCAAATATTTTTAAATTGGAAAACAACATTATTCCGAATTTCTCTCAGAATCATCCTATACTTTTAAATTAAAAATAATAACCAATACCAATGCGATGATGGACCATACTATTTGTATTATTGCTTAAATAACATTATAATTAAGAAATATATAGTAGGTAAATGGAAGAGTATAATTTGTTATTTGGAGATGGATTGACATTTTTTTCTCATAAAAAAAGGGCCTTTAATAATAACTGAACCCTCCCTTTTACAAATCCTAGCTACACAACTAAAATGACTACATACTAAAATATGTTTTTCTAATATTTATGAGTTTATGACTATACTATTATAAATGAATCCCAGAATAATAATCTCCATTGCTTAAGGTAATATAATATCAGTAGACATTATATAAATATAATCATTAAACATGAACTAATTATAAATTCACTAATATAATACGTATATACAATCATAGAACATAAATACAATGACTTTCGTTATATATTTACAATAAATTAAGTTATATCATCATATACCTCTATGGTTATCAATTTCTAAATATAATTAACAACGGTTGTACCTAGGTCAGTTTTAGAGTAAAAAACGCAAATTATTACATAAACGAGCACCGACCGGGTTAAATATTTAAATATTCATTCCCATTTTTGATACCAGATTAACATGGATACATTTATAAAATTAATTTTAATGTTTAGATTATGGTCCTAAAACCAAAATTGACCAAGTTACAGCCTTTTCAAACATTTGGGAATTATTTGTCCGGGGATTATTATTCGGATTACCATTATAAATATCTATAATAGGTACTAAAATATAATTTATGTATTTATTTCTTATAGATTATGAATATACTGTTCAGGATTTTTGTGAGAATCTAATAAACAAAAATCTGGTTTGTGGTTACAATCAATATTTAGAAAATGAATGTCAGAACATTATCGATCAGACATTGAGGGATTAAGATGATGATGATGATAATTAATATATATATATATATATAATAATAAATAATTAATAAACACATTAAACGAATAAACGATCGTATAATTTTTCTCCTACAACGTCGAGGACGAGCGACTCGTTTTACGAGTCTATTTAATTTTAATTATATGGACGATTAGTATTTTCTAAAATGCATAGGTATATATAACATAATATTCCACATAATTAATTCGTTATTTTTCTCATTTTTCGTTCTGTTGTTAATCTGTTAATATAGTTTTATACATATATTCAGGGGCCATTTAATTGTTAACAGTGTGCATTGTAAACACAGTCTATTTTCAAAAATAAAAAGGCGACATACAATAACACGTCATAAACACTATAATAGTTTTTATGTAGACATTCAAATAATCACTTAATTCATTTCAAAAATTACAATAATTAAAAAAAACCATTTACGTAAAATAAATAATAATTTATGCGTTCATTCAAAGTACACAGCAAAATGACGTTAAAATATCTGATTGATATTATCAATATTATTATTATCACGTGTAGATGTTTAGGTTCCAAAGACTTGTTAAACAAGTTCTTTGTCCAGCGCCAATTCAAATATACCGGCAACGACTTAAAAGACGAGTCGTTAATCTCATACATTATAACTGAAAAAGGGAAAACCCATAAGTTCGTCTATTCGATTAAAATAGAACGGACTTGTGAAACGAGTCCACCTTCTCCAACGTTGTTACAAAAACTATACTTCGCCTCCAATATGTTTATTTTATTTACACGTAAAAATAATTCAATCAGTTATTTTAAATTAAATTTGATTATTATCTAATTTTCTATTGTGCACTTTAATTCTTATATTTAAATTATATTCAAATTTTCAATTTTTTTCATTAAATAATTATGAATAAAATAATAATTGTATCTCTTTATATTATAATTAAACTGTTTTATGACTTAACTTTTAGTGTTTTTACTACTATTTTTAAGAGGGCGTCGTACGTACACCTGTCTGTAACCAACGCTTCACAGACAACAGATCGTATTGCACGTCATATCGACGCCTCCCTCCTAATACATCGAGTCACTGTCGTGATGATCGGCGACACAATAAGGTTGCCAGATTAAGCGGTCTCAGATGGCCAATTGGTGCGATAAAATTGCAACTTGTGGTATACCGCAAATTGGGCGGTTAACAAATTATGAAGTTGCAATTTTAGGTGTTGTTTTATTTTTTTAGTTTTTATAAAATATCTTAAGTATAAAAGTTGTATAGGTTCAAAAAATTGTTTTGATGGGACAAACTGTCGGTTTTTTTTCCTTTTTTTTTAGTGTTTTTAACTTTACAGTTAACTGATGATCATCGGAATTGTAATAATAAAAGTACTAAATAAATAAACAAAATTTATTTTTACATAATTTATTTCTGCCGTAGACCTAATCTTAATTATGGTAATTTTTATTATTGTTTACTGTTTGTAATTACAATTATATAAATTAAATACAATTAAATACAATTAAATAAGTATAATTTAAATTATAAAAATAAAATGTTTTTCTATTTTGAAGATTTAGATCCATATACATTTTATACAAATAATATTTTGAAGACGGATAGATATTATTATATCTAGCATGAATATATATAACTATGTATATTTTATATCTAACTATTCTGTGGTCATATGTCTTAATGACCTTCGTCATTTTGTGCAGTTATTATCTACCCATTTTCAAATGTTATCAGGATATCACTTATCTAGGTTATATAGGAATAAGGTAAATTGAATTATGTTTTATATGAATGTAGGTATGTTCTTAATAAAATGAATGACATCACGTTCGTTATTATAGTAATACAGTACATAGGTACCTATTATATCGACATTTTAAAAATAATAACGTAATATAATATTGTTTATAAAATACTATTGTCAGTGTTCTACTTGGATCATGTGCTACCCGAAATAATTGATCCATAATTTTTGCCCAACTCTATGTAACTTGTTTTACGCTATTTTTTTATAATATATAAAATGTCTATACTTTTATAAACTATAGTTTTTTTATCATCCTATTATAAATATTACAAAAATTCAATAAAAATTATACATGGTACTTATTATGTTTGAGATAAATATAAAAATACACAAATATAAATAATAACAATAATTATCGATATAGGTAATTTTACAAAATAATAATATATTATTATTGAATATTTAGTTTTCCGTAATATTATGTTATATCGAAAACTATGACGGCAGCCAGCTATCTGCAGCACCATTATCTATAAACCTTGCAACCTATTGTAAAACTAGCTTAGGTGCAACACCTACCGGGTACAACTCCTTATAAGTGCCAATCCTTCTATATGTAAGATTATTTGTAGGTTCAACACATTTTGAGTCTTGAATTTTAAACTCCGATTGAGTGTGACACCTTGTAAGTTGAACTTTTATTGAGTACAAGACCACATTAGTAGAATTAATTTTGCAATTCGTATACATCAATTTATGTATTTTATCGGAAATAATACTGTTAATTAATTTTAAAAATATTACGCCTACGGCGGACACTCGCGTTCGCTTCCCAAAAGATAGTCATTCACTCCTAAAATGTTTTTGACGAATAGGCTGACAAAATAAGTAATCTGAAAATTGATCGAACTCACAATAATTGTCAATTTATTATCAGAATTTTATAAGAACTCGAACCACGTTTTCTCTCGAACTCGTTTTACTCAACCTCAATATAAATTTGAGAAAAATTTTAAGAAATATTTACCGTTAAATATAATATTGGTATAAAATAAAAAATAATAATATAATACAGTAGGTACCTACCCCACACATATAATAAATCACTCAGAATTTTAGTTCTCGAATTTTTATAAACCATTGTCGTCAGATCAATATAAACTTACCTAATAGAAATTGTGAAAAATACTACGGAAGTCCTACGAATTTAAATTCATTACTATGAGATATAAAAAATTATAGTATAGGATTCTATGAATCAGCCGGATAGACTTAAATACTTAATACGAACTCATCACAGGGTATTATATAACGCATAATTTAATTAAATAAAATAGGTGGGTACAAAATTTAATTTAAACAAACGAAAAAAAAATGATAAAAAAATATATTACGATTTGGGATATCAGATAAAAAAAGTAGCAAAAAAAAAAAAAAAAAAATAGGTAAAATGGGATTTGAACGGGCGGATCATTCCCGTTTCCATTAACCTACAGAATCGATAATAGAACGTTCCAAATTTCTCATATTTAAACCATAGAGTAAGATAGAGGCGGCTTTAGCATAAAACTTGAAGTCTTTATACTGCCTCTTTATAGAATGTATACAATGTGATCTAGCGGAGAAGCAATGTGTAATGCCTTTTGGCACAGTTTACCAAACTATCTGTGTTGAACTTCAAATGACTACACAGTACACAGTCGACATAGGAAATGCCACCTCTCTATTACTCTATGATTTAAACTATTCAGATAACGGACGACACCGTTACATATATCGGCATATAATAATATAATATACGCATATTCGGAACGAACGTTCCAATCGGACGGGGACGATGGCTAGAAAAGAAACGCTTTTAAAATTCAAAATACAGGAATTTGCTCAGAAATGAACGCACCTTAATACAAAATAATAATTAAATTATTAATAATTAAATTTTGTCCTAAGTATAATATTTATTGGGATTTTTACAAAAAACCTGTTTGGAGGGTGGTTAACCTCCTCTAAAACTAAGAAATAAGGGGGGGGGCGAGGTGGGATTTTGATGGTGACTTTTTACATGTTATTTATAATAATGTTATTTAGATGTATGTAAAAATTCAGCTTGCCCTTAACATTCCGTACTAAAAACCTAATTTGACTGGGCTACTATATACTATATTATGATACACATACTTAGTATTATTGTTCATAATAATATTTAGAATTTGTATAGTCATATCGAGTCCAGGGGCTAGCCGGTCAGCATTCATTATTAGTGTCCGTGATTTAAATAATATTTAGTTTTTATTTCTATCCATAAAACCAGTATTGTAAAAATATATTAACTTTTTGTGACCTCGGCGATAAACTGCAACATCGACGACAGTGAAACGCTTTCATGGAACGCCATAGAAGCGATACTGAGAGCTGATAACAATTTATTTACAAATAATGAAATCCCGCCATGAAGTTATCAATATTTATTCCTTTGAAAGGACAACTAAATCCTCGAAAAGAAATGTCGCAGGAAATAGTAGCACCAACATAATGATCCCTTCCAAGGACAGAATACTAATTTATTGCTACATTTAAATAACATGGTATATTGAATGAATTGAATAAATGAAAAATAAAATAATATATTTAATACTGGCTCTTATTATAAGAAAATATATCATGATAAATTAATTTTCCTACATTTTTTGATTATTTAAATGCCCAGGATTTTATGGGGACGTAGATGATGTATTTAACGTATTTGGAGGCTTGAATATTGTGTTATAAAGTACCTACAAGGATATTAAGTATTTTCAATTAGCGTTTCCTGCATACTGTATATACACTTTTTTTAAAAAATGGGCAAGTGAAATGTTGAAATTGTTCTGCCTAAAATTTTACATACCCATAAAAAATACCAAAAATTACGCCCCTGAGAGTTCTATTCAATATATATATATAGGTATATATATATATATATATATATATATATTTAAGCACACAAAATCTATGATTTGAAAATGTATAATTTTTAATTTATATAGATACGATTAAGAAAATGTGTAAAAAACCAAGATTGGCTATTATAAACAATACATTCGTACTTAGGTATATATTTTTATATTTTGCGAACATATCGACAATAATGACTTAGAAAATTTTCTGAACAACTAACATTTTTTAATCAATTCATTAATTGATTAATGATTTTCAGATAAAGGACGTTATTATTTTTTCTGACTTGACTTGTTTTGTGGGGGGGAGGGTACTCTGACTCAAGCTTTTGCTTCTACCAGAGGGTTCGATGTGTCTGGAATTGTGAGGTGGTGGGGTGAACAGGTTAGAAGGTTATTGTTTATTTAGAATTTGAGAGGACGATTTCTTTTGTGGCCGTTGAGGAGGCCGGGGCGGGTTGAGATAGCCGCGATGTGTGGAAAGGGGGACGATGAAATCGAATGTTTGAGTTTGGTGGAGGTGGAGTTAGTGTAATCGAGGATAGACGGGATGTTGGGTTTTGGATTATTTTTTCTGACTTGCTTTGTGGGGGGGTACTCTGTCTCAAGCTTGAGCTTCTTCCAGAGGGTCGGATGTTTTAGGGAGTTGTGACCTGATGAGGGGGCGAATTTATGGTTTTGAATTTTAGAATTTAAAAAGACGGTTTCTTTTGTGACCGTTGAAGAGGCCGGGGCGGGTTGCGATAGATGCGATATGCGGAAAGGGTGACGAAGTGATCGAAAGTTGGAGTTTGGTGGAGGTGGCATTTGTGAATTCGCAAATGGACGGGATGTTGGAATTATTTTTTCGTCTGTATAAACATATTTATAAAAATATACCTATTCCAAGAAAGTTTTTCAAGTATTGTTTTTTTGTATATTTGTTACCCAAATTCGTCTTACGAGAATTGTCCAAAAAAATATAATTGAAAAGTTATTTTAATCTAATATAGATTATTAATAAAAAGTACAAAAGTTAAAAAAAAAATCATTTCATTGCAAAATTATACGTTTTATTATTATTTTCGTATAAATACATATAGTTTGCGCGATCTAGCGTTGTATTCCGCAATTATATCCACAAAAATTGTTTCCTACTTTATTCGTCCAACAATATTAATAATATATAAGTACCCTTTTTTGAAAAATTTGTAAATATTAATTTTAACACCCGATTGAACAGCAATATGTCCCTTGGTTCAAAGTATTGCAATTATAACAATGGGGGACACAGGATCCTAGCCCTGATATCCTTAATGAAGCTTAACAAGTACATCCAGGATATCATGAAAAACCTGTGAACCAGAGAAAATAATACTTTATTAGTTTCAAATCCACATAATTATTGCTGTAAATGCTCTGAAGTATTTGAATACTTTTAATTTCAAGTATTCTAAATATTTATTTATACTTTATATTATTTTAGATTCTAAATGTATTAGTTTTACAATGATGTGTTTTTTATTTTTTTATTTTCATGTTTATACCCAAAATTTCTATAAGAAGAAGTGCTCCGATCATTACAAGTAATCTAACACTATTCTCTGATAGGAAATTTCATCTAGTTGGTACTTTAAAGATGTAATTTGTTTGATTTTTTAATTTTTTCCATATACGCGTAAGAAAAAACTATCAAAAATTGGCATAAAAACACAATTGTAGTAAAAATTCTTAATAACTCTAAAAATATTGTATTTGGAGATGTGAAATTTTTACCACAAATGTATATACCTAAAATATTAAAATTTTTACTCATTTTTAGGCCATTAATAGCAATATGCAAATTTGAGAGATTTAATTTATAAGAGACTTAATTTTAGTTTTTAAGACCTGAAAATTTAAAACAGTGTTAAAAGTAAACTATTCTAGCTACATACAAAAAATTTAAAAAATCGTTATATGCAATTTTTTTTTGAATACCCATTTCATTTTTTCCACAATTGTATTAAGCTTGTCACACACCAGATCGGAACGGAAAAACATAATTTAACATAATTTTAAATGAGGCCCCGCACTTCGATTCGGATCGGTTCGGATACGTCACGTCCGAACGGAACGAAAAAGTTTGGAATTGACCAACGAGTATTTTAACGAATTCTGAAGCTTCCCAAACGGTTACGAACTCGCATTATCCAACTTGGATATGTATACAGCACATCAACGCATTTGATAAAACATAATATTATACTTATTCTATGATAGTCCGAGATACCGGTGTCATTTAACATAATATGGGCTTTCGATTTTGATCGGAAAGTTGATTTATAGGCCTCCACACCACACAATTCTAAGGAGTATTCTATAGGCAATATATTATACTTTATTTGTACAATTTTGTGTTTGTATAAGGCGTACGTGATCATTAGTTTTGGTTAGCTATCTATTTTATAACGACGGAAAAATATATATTATTCACTTAAATAAAAATAAAGACTCAAAAATTCAGAATGTTGCAAGGAGTACATCAATTTTAATTTTGAAAAATATTCAAATTTTCCATATAAAAGGGAATAATTAAAGCACTTTTCAAAAACCGTTTTTATTTAATTAGATATTCATGAACAAAATTTTGTACATTTTTTAAATTTAAATGGTTTTAATGATAGTATAAAATATGAAAGTAGTATAATATAAAATATCGGAGTATACAACAGGCCGGACTATTGGAATTAGAACGAAACGTGAAATGAAATATAAATGTCGCAAGAGGACCATTAATCCATGGGAATGGGTCTCGAATAAACAAAAAAATAATAAGGGATTTTGGTAAATTATACATATCAAAGTGAGGGGCCGTTGTTTCTGTAAAACTTCAATGACTGAGGTGCCTATGCATGTTTTGTAAAATAAAATTTAAATAGAGTCATCCCAAAGATATAATTATGGTAGTAGGGGATGGTGTAGTAGTGGTGGTAGGATTAGGGTCAGTGTTGGATCTAAAATTTAAATGTCGGTCGAAAAATTCTAAGGCGGGTTTGAACCCATAGGTTAAATTTGGTACTGTGTACTACGAACCCATGTTGGATTTATAGTTTGGGAGTCAGATTTCGGCAGGCGCCCCCTAAAAATACAAAATACGAAAATACGAAAATTACAAAAAAAAAAATGTTTTCAAATGGCGAAGCAAAAAAAAATTGTATCTGTTAAACATTTTTCTCGCCACTGCACTTACAATATAATTAAATGTATTATATATTATACATAATTTTAATACATTTTTAATATTATTTGTGGAAATATTAAATTAAATAATATATCGGTACTGGTTTAGTTGGGGTTCCCTGGGCATTTGCCGACTAAACGACCATTAGACTCCCCTAAAAAATACCCCAGGCCTTTCAATTTTACCAAATAATTGCCGAAAGACTGTAATTTCAGAAGGGTTGTATTGTGAGGGTTATATGAATGGATCAGGGGGTTTGGTGTTCCTCTCCATTCTGTAGAACCATAAGTGGAAAGGAACGGGAATTTGGAAGAGAAGGTAAAAATGACTACCTATAAAAGAGTTTTTACTAATTAGTCGGCAATTTAAACTTTGTAAAAACATTTTAAAATTTCGAGGATGGGGGTGCAGAACCTATGAACTTTCTCCTTCCCTTAAATACATCACTGACTCCTCTTTCTAGAAATGAGGTCCACTAACTTATTTTATTATCACTTATTTTTCTTGAAATCATAACATTAGAAAATTTCAAACAAATATGATCACAAGAAAAAATTATAAAAACGCGTTTGTTGATATAATATGAATGTTTTTATCTGTAATACATATTTTACTGAAAAACGTACACAAAAAAGAGAAAAATGATTCAAAAACACCTTTGAGAATACGCCGAATAGCGAGTGTGAAATAAAATATAATATTTCGATAAGACATACTATAGTAGCTGAATACATTTGTTATCATCACAATTTAAGTAGATTTTACCAACTAAACAGAAAAAAAAAAAAGAAATTAATTAATATAGATTTAATATTCTAGTCCAATGTAGTATTGAAATCGAGAAATTACATAAATTTAGTAACGGAGTCTAATAAGTGATACACTTCTGTACTGTTTAGACCTCGGAAAATTTATCTATAATATGTACCAATTCATACATTAGTTCAAAATAATTTAATTGAACCAAGTTCACGAATAAGTTAATTTTTGTAAAATTTAAAAAACTTGTTTCGTTCAAGATTGTTGATAAATGAGCTTATATTCATTATGAAATTAATTTTTTAAAAATATTTTAATTATTTAAATGATTACGGTTTTTTAACAATTTTAAGTAAAAAAATTAATTACCTATTATCATCGACTACACATAATGTAAACTATTATATATATTTATCAAATAATGTAAAAAAAATTTTTAAAATCATGTGAAAAAATTATTATTATTATAATAATAATATATAATATTATAATAATTTTGTTTACATTATTAAATATTATTACACTGTTTATGATAAATTAATTACTAAAATTATGCCCAAATTATTTTAAAAAACGCCGATAAGATCGTATTCAAAATGTTATTCTTTATATTTTATTATATGTGTTTTAACTCTAAAATCACTTAAAGTTGTTACTTTTCGTGTAAAAAACATTGTGACATGTTTTTACCACTGAAAATCATTGACGTGGCGTCCTATTGAACTAATTTTTCGATGTACGTATAATTTTAAATTTTTATAGTTTATGATATTATTATGAAATGAAATAAAATAAAAAATATTGTAAACCCGTTAGATAAATTTGTTAAAAATCGTTTACAACCTTAGGGTATGTCTCGCTGGCACCCATGAGTCAAAAAAGGTATCCAGTTTTGGATAGAAAAATGCACCTTTTTTGAGGCTATTTACGTGGATCATTGCAATTTAGAACTTTTACACACTAAGCCTACGCAAAAGACAATTATTTATTATTTATTATCGTGTTTAATTATTATTATATTAATTAAAAGTCAGTAATACCACATAGTAAACAGCTAATGACGTCATGAACCTGACCGACGATGACTTGCCATGCAGTGCAGCTTTTTGAACCGATTCTATTAAAAATATCGTGTATATATATATATACACACAAATATATACATAAGTCTAAATGTCAACCAAACGCTTAACGCGCATATATTCTAAAATAGTTTCAACACGATAACTTTAAGTATATGATCCGTCAAAGTATAACTGACCATTGTGTCTTAAAAGGTACAAAAAAAGTTTTTCTAATGACATTTAATGTAAACTCTATAGGAAAATACTCTACGAGCTTGGTATTTTGACGATATCAAATTATTTTTTTTTAATGAAAATAATATTATTACTCAGAGCAACTTACTGGTTTTAGCTGGCGGACTTATATTTTTGAGTCAATTTTTCTAATAGTGTTTTATCGGGTCGATATTTTTCATTATTTAGTTAACGCCAACCGACAACTATTAATAAAATATATATATATCTTTATTCTTTATATATCGTGGGCTTAGAACCAAAAAGTGTTATCTCAGTTTTTTTAATTTTTTTTTATTATTCCTATAAGTTTAATTATAAATTCTCCATTGTTTAAGCTCAAAAAAAATTATTTCGGAGTTCTATTTCCAGAGATACAGAGAAGCAAAAGATGCTATCTCGGCTCAAATTACAAAACTATTATTTTATCGTCATCCATATAGAGCTTTTTGATTCTAACATAAATTGTTAAAACTAAAAGGTGCTATCTGCATCAGAAAATGTATTAATAAGAACCAAAAGATGTTATCACAAAATCATTGTATCAATCATACAATAATAATACGATAATAAAATTATTGTTTGCTATATTATTATAACAATCTAAAAATAAATATTATTGTTATTACCACGGCTTTTAGTACTGGGTTTTCAGCGCTGCGATTAAATGTTTATCAATATTTACTTCCCGCAAAAATATGTCATCAATGCCGTTTTATCATATTTTCACGTGTTTTCAGATTATTACTCAAATTATTGCGTACTTTTATATTATTTAATCTTAACCAATATATTAAATTCAAATGTCTACAAAAATGTGTAGTCGTACACGCAAAATGGTTAAACTCGCACAAAAAAGTTGTAATAAGCATGTACTTAATGACCATGAAACTAGTGAAGTCATATTTCCCGAGGAAAGCAATGACGAATATACTACGACAGATATGCCACTACAATAATATGACAGACACATTTTAATAATATCACAAATAAATATACAATAAATATCAGTTATTAATTTATTATCAATTTGAGATTGGCAACACTTATAACATAACATTCATTTTATTCAGAACCAAAAAGTTCCAACTATAGGAAAAATAAAATGTTCACAACAAAAAGATATTATCGATAACACTTTTTGGTTCTTAATCCGTTTTATTTTTAATTTTTTAATTTTTAATACAGTTATGCGTTTTACATGAAACTCATATTTATGTAGTTCAAACATTACAACTTTATTTGTTCATAAATTCAGCAATATCATAATAATCCGTTGCTTACGAAGAAAGATATAACTGTTTGAAGTTTATAAATGCTCTCCTGAACAATTTGATATTTTGAGATAGCACTTTTTGGTTCTGAGCCCACGGTATACAGTTCAAGCCAGATATTTAAATTTTTTTAAAAAGTTTTTTAAAAGTTTTTTACGGCCAAGTGCGGTAACCACTATCCGGGGCTCACCCTGGAAATCAGTGGACGGCAACCACGTGTAGATGCATAGATCGGAGACCACCACGGATTGACGCGTTTGCGGCCACGGGATACAACATCCCGTGGTACGAATACGTACGGATCACACGACGCAGTCGACAGCTTCCCGGACTCCACCCGCACCGCGGACAGTTCGACGCGGGGACTATTATGTCCGGACGTCTCCGCGGGTCGACCGGACCAACGGCACAAAACGTTATCGGACCGTTATATGTTTTTAATAAATGTTAACCAAATTTAACCAATAACCAGGGCGTTCATTGTTTCTAAGAGCTAGGCGGCGGTATCCACCCAAAAACCGCCTTCAAAGTATATTATAATAGTTTTCCTATGCACATTTTGGGAGTTATTCTTTTTCTCGGAATGAAAAATTTGTGGCTTCAAGTTTTTTATCAATGTTATTTTTTTTCGTCAGGCATATTAAAAATGTTATAAATATGTTGTGTATATGAAAAACTTATGGGAAACGTTTTCAACGTGTAGAATGCATGGAAGTTGTTCTATAATGCACAATCGCTACTATACCTGCCATCAAAGGTGGGCATGTTAATGGAAAAAATTAACTTAGTTAAGTTACGTTAAGTTAGCCTAAATGCCTTCAGTTAAAAGTTAAGAGTTAACCAAAAATAAATTTAACGGATTAAGTTAAAAGTTAACATTGAAAAAATATTAACTTAACTAAGTTCAAAATAAGTTAATTTTTTTTCATTTAACATTTATGTCTTAAATTTCAAGACTTTTTATTCAAATATTTAAGAATAAAATTTCCACTATTTACTTTTTTTAATATTAGGTAGGTACTATAGTTACAAGCTTGTAAGTACTATGATACAATTTCTTTTCTCTTACGTGTTAACTTAACTAAATTATTATAAAAATTAACGATTAAAAGTTAAGATAAGTCAATGATAATTTAATCTAGTTAAGTTATTAATTATTAAACAAATTAATTAACTATTTGAGTTAAAAGTTAAACAAAAATCAAATTTTTAACTTAACTTTAACTTTTTAACTAATTAATGCCCACCATTACCTGCCATTATTATAATAGATAATTGTACACTGAAAGTTTATTTCATGAATAAATATATTCGACACATGAAAACTGGTCCCTTATCAACTATCTTGTTAATAACCGATATCCAACGATAATTTTTATTGTGAATATTTTAAATTTCAACAGTAATCTATAATCATTATAATATTTGAAGTTGGAACACCACAAGCCACCACTGTTTGAAATATATATACATTTTTATTTTTGAATCGTATAAAACACTTACCTTATAGAAATCCTATCCATCCAATAAATAATATCAATAATACATATAAGAATAGCCCATTGGTTATTTGTATCGGATTCATAAAAAAAACGAATGCAATACAACATATGATAATCATTTGGATCAATAATATGAGTGTATCAATTATAAACATAGACACGAGGAATTCCAATACCTTTACGCCTAAAAAAAAAATTTCATATTAATATATTTAAAATAATAAATATATATATTATATATCGATTTACCTGATTTACTCTTAGTATTAATATTATTAATATAACATTAAAATACCTGAAAGCATAGATCGGTTAAGGGTTCCATCCATTTTTTCCGAAATCATTATGCTTAATGAAAACGTATTGGAAATATGAAATACCAGCCTACGAAAAAAAGTTCATCATTTATTAGGTTGGATAACGTTTACTTATTGATTGATACATTGATGCAACATAAAATAAAAAATAGCACCCAGTTATAGATGGTGGAATTTGGGGATTCATGTCAATTTTAATAACGACCACTTCTAGTACTATAGCCTCGCTATTATGTCTATAAATTATAATATTTTATAATATTATATATAGAGTCACGGTATATAATATATGACCAATATGGTAGAGTTCTTATATTTAAACATTTAAATTTGTTTTAAAACGAAAAAATGCAAATGAGCTCACTCAATTGCAATCCGAAAAATCACGCACTAACAGCAGAATAATTGAAAAAAGGCAAATGACCGATGGTGGAATGGAAAACTATCCGTAAAATTTATATAACAATATTCCTGATATTTCATAGAAAAAACTAATTTTTAGCATTTTATATATAATATTATGTGCATTATTTACTATATGCAATAATATGTATTATATTATTAATATATAATGTATTTAAGAATTATATGATTGTAAGAAATGTATATTGTATCATTATCTATTGACCGATAGGTATCTACTGTCGTATTATAAACTGACAGTATATCAGAATTTGGTCCATCAATCCTTCGGTTTTTAGATAGGATGTAGTGTGTTATTAATATTATTATTTGAAATTTGAAATTAATCATATATCATTGTATTCAAAAGAAGATTCTAAACGATGTTCTGTATAATATTATTTTCAAATAAAAATAAATTATCCTGACGACTATATTTGTTAAACAATAATTTTCTCTACATTTTGTAAATATATCCATTGTACAAGTAAATTTTCTTTTAAGTTTAAGAAATTACTTCAAAGAAAATCGAAAAATCATCTATATAAAATACAAACAAGAACCAATTTTAATATAAAAATCATTTTTCGAATCCTTTTACCCCAAAAAATGTATATAAATATATTTAAAAAAAAATAAAATTATAAAACCTATATTATTTCTCGTTTCGCTCATAATCAAATAAGAGGTCTGTATTATAGAAGGCGGTATTCACTTTGCTCGTATAATACACTAAATAAATTCAGTTTTCTAGTGCATATCCCAAAATATGTACCATGAAGGCATGATAAAGCGTTCTCTTAAGTATATTGTAATTTGAGAAATTTCAAAATTATGCTTATATTGATATAAATATATTGATAACACCATTCCCATATGTTAGCACTTCAATTCCATACACAGTATTGAAAGTCTGAAAAATAAAAACTTATATTAGTTATTTCTAGATATATATCAAAACATCAAAATATTTTATGAATAATATACAAAATATACTATAAGATATATTAAAAAATATGTATACTCCTACATACACATACTGAGACACAGGTCCAAAATTGTATATCACTTATTAGTTATCATTAGGTACACTACAGTCTAAAATTTAAAAAAAAAAAATGAATTTTTTTTTATATTTAATAAATAATATAAGAAATATAAAATAATTATTGTTCCTTATTTATGTATCTATTAAAATTTAAAGTATAAATTAATGATATTGTAGAAGAAACGGAGAATACTATTAATTATGTTCGCTTGTACTATACTGTTATCTGAACTTTAAATGGTAATAAATTAATAAATAATTGTATCAATTTAAATGTATATATTTTTATGAACAATAAAGTTCTAAGACGATATTTTAGTAAACCAAAACACATTTTTATTTAAACATTAAGAGGACGCTATACCGTTGATTTTAAGTGGTAAAAACATGTTCACTAAAAACCAACGAAATGGTCTTTTAAAGTGATTTTAGAGTTTTAATACATATATTAAAAATGATAGAAAACAACATTTCGGAGACGATCTCATAGGTTTTTTGCAAAATATTAATTAGAAAAAAAGTTACAGTGATTTACAAAACT
>JAIPRL010009044.1:0-18662 GCA_025469235.1 Pemphigus obesinymphae | reverse complement strand
TTTTTATGTGTAAATAACTGTTTTATCACATTTAATTTGTTTTTGTAATCTTTATATATATATATACAATGTACATTATTATAATTGCCGATTGGCGTTAATTACAAATAAATAAATAAATAAATAACCAATAACCTTATATTTTTTGTGATTAAAATATTAACATAACATAACATTTAAGTAAGTAAAAATATTCGATAGGTTATGCATATTAATGCATAATAAATTATTTTTCAGCAAATTTCGGAATGGCAAAATGTAAGTACGAGTACTTAAAATTTAAATTACTTATATTATACAGTGAATACATGTACTTATTCAAAATTAAATTGATTGTTTATAAATAAATAATTATTATTGAAAATTCCAAAATTATTATACCTTTAACTGCAAATGGATAAAGAATACTAGCACAATCCTTAGTTCTCACTGTCGTATCAAATGTCGAGGATAAATTTAATTTCCACATTTATAAATTAAATGGAAAATAAATATATGAAAACATTTAAAAGATTTATACAATAATATTGCAATTTATAAATGGATATAAGTGGATGGTTATACTAATATGAAAAATATATGTTTAAACACTTGTTCAAAACTATGTATGTTATTCATTTAATAAAGTGACCCATAATAATAGGTCTAAATGTTTTATAATAAGTACTCGAATTTTAATATTGTATTCTAATTCAGAGTACGTTTTTGAAAATTCCTATTTATGAATATTGAATGATTGTTCTAATAATTCAAAATTTATTATTGAAATTTTAAAATAAAATGAGGAAATCACAAGGGAAATAATATAATTATTCCCATAACTAGAGTACAGATTCAAATGTATATTAGGACTCTTTTTGCAAACAATCTTAATTTGTAATTTATATTGTTTATTATTAATAATATATAAGTACGGTAAAATAGCCAATTCTAGCCCCCTCGCAGAACCACTTTGACTTCTCCTTTGTACAAATACTACTACTTGAATCCCTCCATAAGATTTAACCGCTACCATTTTAGGTCAAGTGAGACCACTTTACCCACACTTTTTTTTACCCCATTTAACCCCAATTAATCATCGATAATTGGCCACTTGATCCCAAAATTGACCTAGACCAATTAGACAATTGAATAATTAGTTATACTTAACCCTATACCTAAAATTTGTAAAATTACTCAACTTTTTTCGAATTTAACGTTTTTACCAAAATGAGTTCAATGAAAATAGTCAAGAGCATTCAAGTCCACCCTCTCTCGTCATCGTGAAGTCCGCAGAATGATTTTTGAGCAATTGAATACATTATCATCAAGAACAGCTTCGTGCCATCTAGATCATTTACTCCCCGTCTTCATACGTAGAATTGGCTGGCCCCTCCACCTCCAGTACATGCGTCGACGATCGCTGAATATTTTTCGCACGTATCCACCGTCACCGTGAACTATTCGAGACTGTGGACACTAAACACCATCAGTTCTTCCCTTTCCGCCCTAGTACGCAGTCGAATACTTTAAGTCGATGTCAACAAAAAAAATTTCACCCATTTCCACCGTCACGCAACCGCCGTCGACAGCGAAAATCGCTAGTGAGCAATAAGTCCAAATCCCCCTCCCTAAACATCTGTACGACAATGATATATGCTTCCTCTACGTCACAATAATATCTTCAAGTACTTATCGTTACGCAATCGATTATATTATATTATTATTTTCGCTATTGATACTAATATATATAAATTATTTCGATTTTAACGATTGCTTATTGCTATCGCTGTGTAATTATAGTAATTGATATCTGGTCTACCAGTCAAATAATCTAATATATATATTATAGAGGTGGATCGAACTCAAAATTTAGGTGTCGAATTGAACTCGAACTGAACTACGAGGTTTATTATTGAACCCGAACCCAAACCGTACTTTTATTTTAGTGTCGAACTCTAAATTATTAAATTTATATTAAACCTGAATACGAAATTTAAGTAAATTAATAATTAATTCTCTTATTCTGGTGTTTTAATTCATATCAAAATTTAGTTTCATATAAAAAACGTGCCAAATTTTATTTAAAGAATACGATTAATTGTATTTTGTTATATAGGTTTACTAGTATTGATTAAATATTCATTATATTTATATAGTAATTAGTAATATAAATTATTAATACAACCTAAGTTAGTACTGCTGTTACTATCTATTGTGGAGGGCTACTGTTTTTGTTAAATAAAGTATGAAAATCTTGGACGACGTTGAAGCTACATGCGTAATTTACGCATTATTATACGAAGAGAATGAACTCGATAAGAATAGCAAAAAAAAAACTGAGCTGTTTTAGTGCAAAAATACATCTATATTAAATAATAATTAAGAATTTGTTTAAATTTCGTCAAGGACGACTTTTAATGTTATTAAAACAGAGTTATAGGACATTTCATTTTACAATTTATCAATAATTTATAAATTTAGCTGAAAATATTTCATCAAAAATCACTCATATGAAAATTTAGGTAAAGTCTTGATCTTTAATTTGGTAATAATTTACTTTTACACTAAAAATGCTCAGTATAAAAGAACAAACGTATCCATTAAATAATTTAATAAAAAAATATATACTCTGAATATAATGTGTAATATATATTTGTAACAATAGTTAAAAAGATAACGAAACTATTATTCATAGCTTGAAAAATTCCATATAAATATATTAAAGAAAAGGAATAATTTGGTGAAATGTAAAAAAATATTTTAGTATAATATATAGGTACTCGATAAATTCGTGAATATTTTTAAATCCAATTTCAATAAAAAGGACACATTTCCAAGATAAAATAATTTCTTTATTTAATAGAAAAAATATTTTATATTTATAATAATATGTACAATCAATTATTGATTACAGACAAGCGGTGTTCTCAAAAGCCCGGAAACAAAAAAAAAAATGTTAAATGTGGGCGAATAGTTTCAAAACAGTTGCAGTTATAAGAGGGGTGTCAATGGGCACGATTTCCCCCCACCTTTGGACCGTGGTTAATAAAAAAGTATTTTGGATAATAATAAAAGAAAAAAAATATTTTTTGGGTTCTGCTAATAAAATTTCCCACTCCCTTTAAATTTTATCAAAATCAATATGGTTTCAAAACAGTTATTTTAAAATATGTTTTTGTCCAAATACCTACGGATTATTGAGGTAAAAAAACCAATTTATATATATATCGCTAAAAATCGGTACGACGTTTTAGGAGTCGAGCTTATAATTATGTACTGTTCGGACATAATGCTACAGAATATGAAAAAATAAGAGAATTCTCTTATTCTGGAGTAATGCGACTACTTCTGACGAAAAATGGAGAATAGTTTTATATAGGTGATTTTTTTTTTGTATAGTTCTATTTAATAAAATAAAATCGAGATAGGTACCTTACTTCTTGTAAATCTAAATACTAAAACTAAATAGTAAATACTATATACTTATATTTTATATAGACACACTAGTCTATACTATACTATACCGAAAACTTCAGGCACGTTTTCTACGGTAATAAATTAAGTATTGATATAGGTTTTAATTTGTCTATTTCCGAGATGACTTATAGGCTATGATAGTGCAAATTTTGAATGAAAAGTAATATTTTTATTGTTATATTAAGAGGGAAATGAACAATTACAAAACACTATATATTGTATTTATATATATGTATTCTTAATCTATGTTGCAATCGTTAAAACCCTATATGGGTATTATATCCGTACTCCTGTCAATCACCACTATATTATCCGATGTGTATAAAAATTGAAAATATTTTATTATACTATTTATAGGTACTTTATAGCTATCACTGGATAATAAAACGATAAACCGATACGGTTTTATTTTCATTTTGTCATAGTAGAAGTTTGAAAATAGTTTGAGTTCGAAAAATTTTATAAGTTCGAGTTTTTTTCAGTCGATTCGACTTTTTATTACTTGAGTTCGACTTTCTAACTCGAAACTATATATATATTTTTCGAACTATGAACTGTTTGACCCATCTCTAATATATTATATATTATTAAATAATATCCACGTTAGAAGATATTATTATAGTATTATATATATATATATATAAAATATTGGAACAAAGGGTCATCTCTGACATGTTGGCGCTGCTCTATGACCAACTCTATTCAATTCACCCGACGACAGTGTCATATATTGTCAATCTTATACTATTTATCAGCAACTACACCCGTTTATTTTTTACGTTAGCAATATTTTTTCAAAGCGTCTTATTTTTACAAGTGTTTTAAATTTTAAAACTATATTTTATTGACATATATAAAGTAGTCAGTTAGTGTTCGAATAAGCATACATAAACGCGTGTTTACCAAAGGATATTTAGCAAAATAAGTGTTTACAATAGTCAAAAGAAATAAAACTTTACTACCATCATAGGTGTCAGCTGAGAGATTATAATGAAGTACATATCGCAGGCTGTTTTAACTCGGAGGAAATTAACAAGAAAAATTTTCCAAACGATTATTTTATCGAAAAATGAAACAGTCCGTCTTTTGGGGATCATAGGAGGCTATCTCGGAAATAAAGGAGTCCAAAGATACGGTTCACAATTCTTTTATTTTATAAAAATATTTACAAGTTTACAGTTTACATATATATAATTGTTTGACTTTACAAAATACAGGTGTGGATTCACCGTGGAGTATGATATAGTGTTTATCCTAGAGCCCCACGCCCAGGAGGACTTTCTCTATAACCCTATTTATAGACGCGAGTTGCCCAAGTCTATTATAAGGTAGGGATTCGTTGGTGTGGTATCTTTTGAAGGGAGGGGTTTACAAAATTCAGTTTATTATGGTTTATATTTACAAATATATATATATATATATATATATATATCATATATATATATATGTTGGACAATACACGATAACACTAACGTGTTGATCTGTGGATCGAATATATTCACTCTTACCGGACACGCCTCCCACGTCGCATATAATAGTAGTCCGAATGGAGAGGCCAGTCAGTGCCCACAGGTCCTAAGCAGTGAGTGGTCAAGCGCCTCAAACGTCTGAGATGGGTATCGATGTGGAATTGGTCCGTGTCGTCTTTATGTACGGCGTGGCCAGATCAGGACCGCTGCTGTGACTGCCTGAATCCCGGAGACCAGGATTGGTCGGTTTCCGAGAAGGTGTAATCCCAGGTGGAGTGACCCTAGTTCACCGAGAAGAGACCGTATCACCCAAATGTCCCCAAAAGTCGAAAATCACCAGAGTCGCCAAAAGTCACCAAAGTTGATTTGGAGCACAGATGGTTGGTGGTCAGGTCCTGGTCAGAATGGGGGTGTCGAATTGCCCATTACCCGATGGTAACTGGTCTTTCGGGTGGTGACTGGTCCGCTGGGTGATGAATGATTCATTAGACGGTGCCTACTCCACTGGTCGATGCCTGGTTTACTGATTGGCATCTGGTTTATTGGTAGGAAAATGAAGATTTGGTGGAGGGAACTGACATAACTTACAGAAGTAGCGGTCAGGGGATACGTAAAGAGTGTAGAGGGTAAAGGTGGAGTTATATGTCAGTATTATGAAGCGTTATGGCTACATTCACAAGACGCAGTATAATGAATTCTCTTTAAAAAAAAATAAAGAGAAAATGAAATCAGAAATGGGATAACGACTACTCCGAAATCGATCAGTATTTATGTCCTTTTCACCCGGCTTACTTGTGTGGTTCGGACCTTTTCTCGTGTTTTTCATGGTGTCCTTGGTCATTTTCGTCCTCAATGTTATTCCTCTGTTATTTTTAATCCCTTTTATCAATTTATTCCTTTGGTTCCCCTTGGTAGAGGTCCGGAGTCCCTTTATTATTGTTCCAAAAGTCTACTTTTTGTCGTGGTCGTTGGTCCACGTTCTTTGTTGTTGTATTTTTGGTCTCAGCGCATAGTTTTCGTGAATAATGGATATTATTTGTCACCCCTAGATGGCGAGTACCGTTCGATCGTTGAGGTTACGCTAGATAGTAGCACCTAAATCTACACAAATTTTCGACTTACTTCTATTAATAGCATCTTGCTGGGTGTACATATTAGTAAAACACTGTTTGTTTCAGTAGCGTGAGATTCTCAATCTCCGTACTATTAATTATTTGTTAGTTTAGGCCGTTACAAAAAATAATACGTAAAAACGAAAATCAAGATTAGTCATGTACAAATTATACATGGAAATTTACCAAGAAATATTGAAAACAATTATAAATATTTAATATAATGTGCTTTATTGCTATATATAAATTATATTATTTGGAGTATACATAAAAGAAATATAAAAATGAAACTAATATTTAATCTCATCCTACATAATATAAACTATATTTATATACATTATATGTGAACACAAAATATTTAAAATAAATATATATACAATTTACATTCTAAAAAAAAAAACTACAAGTACAAAATATTTACTACAAATTTAAATGCATTTTTACATAATTATATTATATTTACTTCTGACTTAGTTCGGTTCGGCTTGGCTCCGGCTTGGAGTGATCTAGGTGGCATCAGCTGGCCTCTGCTCAGCTTTTACCCTACTTATATAATTAATATTAATATTAGTTTTATATTATAAATATAATAATATACTTTGAAATTAATTTTAATAGTATACTATATAGTCATATAAATAATGTAAATTATACTAGAGGTCACCATGTATCTTAAATTGTATAGTTATCAGCTTAATATTTGAAGATTTCTACGTACTTGATTTAAAATATATTAAATTTTTTAGTTGAGACACCCGTAGAAGGTAAGTTTTTTTAGTTTCAGTAAATACTATTGATAGATGTTACGTAGAAAAAGGTCGAACCTCCCACATTACTATTTCAAAAAAGTCAATTCTTTGATAAATATAATATTTAATTTATATAATATATTAGAGCCGGTATAGCGAAACTGTATCTATAGAAATGTATGGTATATATATTTATATTTAATATATGTATAATATGCATGATCGGTTTACTCGTATGTGTATACTATGAATGTGTATATGCACATAATATGCTGACATGTATATTTTATTATAATAATATTAACAGACCTGGGGTATCCCATTACTGAAATATTCTAAATTGTTTATGATGGCAGTTTTATAATTATTACGGTTAATAATATATAAGAAAAGAATAAAGGAGAAAAAATTGAATTTAGAATTAAACGAGGGAGATTATTGGTAGGAAGCGATAATGAGAAATTATTATGTGTATGTTTGAAATGTTATTAAATGTTAATTGCTATAGGAGGAATATAATATTGAAATTAAAAAATATACATATATTATCACAGCCGCCACACATCACCCATCACAATGTCCACAGCCCTGTAGACCGAACATCAAAATATAATTAGGGCCACACGGCAAAAGAAATATTTACAACAAAAAACAAAAAAAAATTATTCTTGGATAGTTAAAAAAAATGTATAACTCCAACGGTGGTGGACGAAAAAACACCTTCACAGTAGAGAAGACCAAACACGTGAAAGCATAGCGCCGTGGTGGCCAATAGCATTCAGGTCGCCGGTCTGCACTTATAGATGTTGAATCGAGAGTGGTGGTAGACGGCTAGTAATATGTGCGGGAGATTGTATATATTGACGGGAAATATTATATCAGGAAAAAATGTAATAATATTGTTAGATGTTTGAGCGGGAAATGGTATACGGATAATTATTATTTATTATCATGTCGCTCGAAAACTCATCACATTACAGATTATTCTATGCGGAACACTCTCTCGCGGCCCGGTAGATACTCGAGAACGCTTCCGAGGACGAGAGGTATTTGTATGTGTTATTGTTTTAAATTTACATTATTTTATTATTCTAGTGTTTGATTTTATGTTTTATTTTAAAGTTATTTCTTGTAGAGTGCTATCCTTAGAATTGTTGATCATTTAAAAACGGAAACGTATCTTTCACCATTGTCAAAACATAATAGATTCAGGGGACTGATTGACAAGAAGCAATCCTGAACAACTGTACTTTAAGTTCATTAGGGCCTAGATTAATTTGACATCGCCCGTTAAACATACTTGTTGACTAGAAGCAATCCTGAACGACTGTACTATAAGTTCCTTAGGACCTAGTTAATACGAAAAGTCTCTTAAAGAATTTTTCGCGGCTGCATGACATGCTCCTTTACTAAATCTGATCCTTTACCAAGCGTGATCTTGATTAGGTCATAGAGAAAATATAAAAGTAGTGTGTTTTTATAAAGATATTATTGTCAATAAAAAGTTAAGTTTAAACGTACATTTTATATATTTTGTGTTGCCGTACGCGCGTGCGTTCCAGAAAACTGGAGCATATGAGAATTAATTAGTAGACAATTAAATAAATAAAGTAAACCTTAGATATCGCTTAAATCGATAATATGTTTGATAGGTTATCTTTATCAGTATACCTGAGGATATTTCGTGTAATTATATTTATAATTATTGTGATACATTAAATTATACATAAAAATGTAAAAAAAATGGATAGATATTCAATCCCTAATTAATGATCTGTAACTGGTATATAATTGAAATCAGATAATTTATTGGAATTACCAGGAAAAAAATTTATATTTTATATTTTATTTTTGATATTTTGTTATTTTATTTTATTATTGAAAATATAATATAATGGTTTTAGAGGATAATAATTTTATAAATTTGTATACAGTTAATTTTAGTTTTTCAGAGGCCTCACCCTACATGCTACCAGTAAAGGGATAGACTATCAACTTCTTTATAATTTATTCATTTAATTTTAAACTATGATAATGTTTCCAAATAATATTAAGAAATACATTTATATTTGGGATTATCCACGTATCATAGGTAATAATACAGTATGTATGTCATTTAAATAATGTGTAAATAATGCACCCATACTATATTATGTTATATGATAACATATTTTCCTCTATATTATTATTAAAAATTTGTTTTGTTTGATTGTTAAATATTAATTAATTCATAATATATTAATTTTCGGGTAATTTTGGACAACTGTTAATGTTATGGTTATCCATTATTTGGAAACACGATGAACCTTTCATAAAAATAGATCTTTATACCTTCTCCAAAATTCTTTTTAAATATACCTATTTATAATAACATGTTTATTATTTTAAGTTTATAATAAAGTTGTAGTTTCTTTTTTCCAAATTTGTTTATATTACATATTTTTGTTTCAAAATATTAAATAAAATAAAAACGTTTTTATACATTTATTTAAAAACTTACTCTGCTATCTGAAATTATCCTTACTTTTTCTAAATTTGGCAATAGAATTAACATGGTATCCAAAATTAGAACAAATGAGATGTAATTTTGAACACCAAAAAAAACATATATATATGTATATTGTTGCAGTCCTTTCGATGTCGAGGTTTAGGAAGAATTTGTCGGAGATTTATTAAGTAAAATAAATAAATTTCCATCACTTGATCTTTAGTAATTAATATTAATTTATTGACACGTTAAATAGATATAAAACACACTTAATTCGAAAATATTACAAGTCCGAAAATCTTGAGTACAAAAAATACACCATATTCAGTCGGGAGTTCACGGATATAGTATGTATGTAAATTCCGAAATGCGACTCGCGTGGTAATGTTTGATCGTGTCGAGTGCCTGGGCGGTCTAAATTCAATCCGTGTTGGACTTATATAACCTTCCTCAATAAGAACCGGCGTAGACCCCCAAAGTCCATTAAATTAATAGGTTGCTGCGAAATCTCGAAAACGCACTTACTCACGTTTTCGAATAATCTCTGTTTTGGATACTGTCAACCCCCTTTTATAGTCTTTTACGCCCTTCGTGGGCTGGGCCCACATGCTTATTTATGGTCTCACGTCACTTTGCTCACTCGGAAATTCTATGTATTTGTTTATGGGTGGTTTGACTTATTACTTAAAACATATTTATCATACATTTTACTTCTGCATAACACCTCCCCCTTAAGATGAAAGTTTGTGTCTTAAGATAGAAATTTTCAAGAAAATTCAGTGTTACAATATAACAAATACAATAACAATATAATTATTTGAATTGGGTTAGTTATACATTTCACGTGTTTCGTATTCTTAATTATTCATAGTTACATAATTTTATATTATAATTTTATGGTTAGTAATTTTTAATTCTTACAATCTATACGCAATGCGCTTACATTATTATTCTCAAACCTCTTTTTTTCACTGTTTATTGGGTGCAGGTTTCTTGCTTATACATTTTTTTTTCTAATAATATAGTACATTATACGGTATACTTTTTAAATTTTTTTTTTATTTTATGCTCCAACGTGCTTATAATTCTTATAATCTACCCTTTTCTAATACTATTAAAATATATATTATTCTGCCCCCTCGTATAGTTTTAGGTTTTGTCTATTAATTATTATTATTATTAATTTTTTTTTTTCATTTATCCATAAGTTCCTTATACATATATTATCATATTATTATTACTTACCTATGTATTATTATTTTATATACATATATCTTCTAAACATTTTTTTTCTCATTCCTTTGGTTATTTATTATATTTAAAGACGTGTCATCGGAATCATCGGTGTTACGTTGATGTTACCTGCTTTTCTGTTGTTACAATAACAGTATAATAAAATTATCCCTGGTAATCCTATCACCATAATCTTTATATATACTTCATTTTTATATATTAGATTCATTATTGATTGTTATTTACTTACTTCCTATCCGATTTTATGTTTAATGCCTCATCTACTTTTTCCATAATATGGGTGACCTCTTTTAATGGTTTTAATTTAATTATATTTAATTTTTCTAATCCTGCGTGGCTTACATCCGGAGTTATGACTGATATATTGTTAATATTTAATGATATTATGGATTTAGGTATTATATCTATTAAATATACACTTATGTGTTTTATGGGTATTAATACTGAATTCGTAGTTATCGCTCTTCAGTCTTCCCTTAGTGACAGCAAACCCGTACCTTCGATTTTAATAGTTAAGCCCGTTATCTCTTTTTCACAGTCTAACACCAAATTTTTTCGGGTCGTGGAATAAAACCAGTATTCTTGTGTTTTTATTTTTGAAACTTACTTTCAATTCTGGTTTCGTATTTAATTTCAAAATTGTGGGGTAGTTCGGCCGGTTTCATGGCCAAATTTATTTCACATATGGATTTTTCATGCCTATTATACACCATTTGCTCCCCCGAACAAAGAAGGTACTCATTGTTTGGTTTGCATTTATTTATAAGGGCTTGGTCGTAAATCACATAATTTTCGTAATTTTTACTAATAGCTAAATATTCTATATTAGTGTTTATATATGTGTATGAACTGTCATTTTCACGTTTAACTGTCAAAGATATCAAATTATATATAGTAAAATCCTAACTATCTACTAGTGGTATTCTGATTACAAATATCAACGATCGATTTTTATAAAAACTGGTTAGTTCTGCGATATTCAATATTTTATATGCTCCCTCCAAATCCAGATTTTCCGGAAACTTATAGTGTTTATTGATATCTGTTCGGATCTGTTTTGGCTGCGACAAAATGCCATTAGGTGTCAAAATGCTAGCTGAAATTATTCTCACTTGAGCTCCAGTAATTATTTCTCCCAGTAAATCAATCTCAAATAGGATTTAGATCTGCATTAAAGTATACAGCATAATCTGTTGATTGACTAATTCCTCCATTCCTATGTCACTAAATAACTCATTCACAGTATTTAGTTGGTGCTCGATTCTATGAAAATTATTATTTAAAACTTTCTTCTCCTTACTAAAATTATATATAGTTTTGTTTCATATTTCTATATTTGACGTCAGAACATTTGTCTACTCCTTCGCTATCCGTAAGACTCGTTTGTTATTCTCTTGTAACATGGATATTTGTTTATTTATAATCTCCCCATTTTCTGTTAATCTTCCGTAAAGTTATTTGTATGCAGTACCCATAAATTTGAATAAAATTATTTTTGAGCTAGTTTTAGAAGACTCTCCTAATGTCATATAGTAATGATTTTTCCTATCCTCTATTTATCCTAACAATATAGACACCGTTCCATTAAGCTCCCCACACCTAAGAGTGGTCATCCTTTTGGTTACATTTTCACACATTATCACTATTATTTTAAAATAGCTTTTTAGAAAATTTATTTTGTTATCGTATCTGGTTAAATTCATAAAAGTCATGATATCCGAATTGGTATTAGTTATTTTTAAATTTACTTCACTTTCATAGTATTTATAATTGGAAGCGTATACATTCTGAGATAAGTTGAAGGACTTTTCTGTGGTTACAATGTTGAGGATTAACATGGTTCACAGTAGAACCCTAAAAAAAAATAATACTTTCTATATTCCTAATTGAAACTTCTGTTATTTTATTTTATCTTCCCCCTCGTTGTATTTATTTATACTAATTATAATTTCCCCCTTTATATATATACATACATACATATACACATATACATATACTTATATAAATACGTAAATAATAATTAATACACGATATTTTAGCTTAATCTTATTTTACATTACTTATTGTAACTTAATGCACTGAATTTTAATTTACTCATTTTATTATTATTATTCGTAATTTATAGCTATTATGTTTTATCTATTTGTTATTTTTTCATTTATTTATTGTTTTTTCTTACATAAATTATATAATCTAATGGGTCCTATTTTGTTTATTATTGTATTAAATATGCACTTAGTATTACGTCCGCTACAGGGTCGTGACAATGCGTTATTTTATGGTCCTCTCCGTAAGTTAGGCCATGTGCCTCTAATAGATTTAACATTCTCCCTCTTTTAATCTGTTCTTCTATAAAAAAAGAGTGTATTACGTAATAATTTCCCATGTCAACTAATTTTATGTTAAAACGATTATTATCATTCGTATCGCTGCACTCCGTTATATTAAATATTTTTCTTACGTTTATTTTTAACCTTTATAAGATCGTGACATCCATTGACGCGTTCCAAAACAACTATCACAGTGGCCCGATTATCATTATGAAGATAACAATTCAAATAAACCGTTGACAGATTTATTCCCCCCTGGAGGTAAACACTCCTTTTCAGTTGGATCAATAATGGTTGTAACAAATCTGGCTTTTTTCGGAATATCTTCTTCGCGTCCTTCACAACCTTCCACAGATCTGTTTTCGGAACATTCTTACTTTGTTGTTTGTGTTCAGCACCAATGATGAACCTTCTAATTTTTTTGGTACGTAATTTTAAGACCATTGCATATTTCTCCAGATACCAAGAGTAGGTCAGTCCGGTTTATCATAGTGGACTCAAAATCCATTATGTTCAACTTAATTTCAGAACTAGAACATTATTATTAGTTAATAAATATTTATTTATTATATTTATTAAATCTTTAATTAAACATTGTTTTTTTTTTTAGACATTTCCATCTTGCACCTCTGATATTATTTATTCGTGTATTATAGCATTAATAACCTATTTATTCTTAATTAATTAAATTCAATTGCACCCTCTTCTCATTTTTTTTTTCATTTTCCATATCTAGTTTGATATATATATATACATTATTTAATTAGAATTTAATTCCTATTATCCTTATAGGAATACCAATATAGGTGCTACAAATATATATATGCATCCAAATGCTATTATTAAATATTTGGGCATTATTTATTTTATTCTATTTATTTTTATTTTATATATATATCCCACCTTTTTTTTATTGTTTTTTCTTATTATTAATTAATCCTAGTTACCGTGATGTCATTGCGCATGTATTTTATCTTAAAATTTTCTAATTTAACTGGTTCATATGCTTCACGGGGTACGAGTCTCTAATCCGTCCCATTCGTCCTGTAAATATTATTTATATATATATATGTATATATATATATATATATATATATATATTTAAAGTTATACTTGAATTTATTATAACTTAATTTATCAGTAATTATTAATATATACAAAATCGTAGGCAATTAATTTCTTGATTGAATTAATTTTTCTTGTTCAAATTGGATTCTCGTGATAGATTTTCACATCATTCTTATATACAGTGACTTGCCTTCGTCCTATTTCTATAACTACGTTCTTTCTATCCAAAACCTCAATCACTCCATACGGTCCCTTCAATAATGGGTTTAATTTAATTTTCTGGATTTTGTTCCTTAATAAAATCTGATCTTTTACGTGTATATTTATAGGATTTTCCTTATTATCATAAACATTTTTAGATTTTATTTTCTCCCGCATCTTCTTCACTTACTCCCACCTTCCTCATATCACCCGCCATTACATCCCCCCATCTCTTTTTCGGTCTTCCCCTCCCACTTTTACCAACAAGATGCATTTCCCTTACTAATCTTACTGCCTCAGTCTCTTCCCTCATTAATACATGTCCGAGCCATCTTAATCTATTCTCTCTCATTTTGTCTACTATCGAAGCTACCCCTACACTACCTCTGATATACTCATTCCTTATTTTATCCTCTCTAGTAACTTCACTCATCCACCTTAACCTTCTCATCTCAGCTACACTCATTCTCTGTTCTATCTTTCTACCTACTGCCCAAAATTCCGTTCCATACATCATTGCAGGTCTCACCACTGCCCTATAAAATTTACCTTTTAACCTAATAGGGATTGTTTTATCAAACAGAATACCTGACGCTTCTCTCCACTTTGTCCATCCACAATTAATCCTGTGTTTCATATACTCTTCAAAACCCCCATCTTTCTGTATAATGGACCCTAAATACTTGAACCTTTCCACTTCTCCCACCAAATCCCCACTTAACTTTATTTCTAGCCTTTTCCTATTCCCTCTGTGTTCCCTTTCACTGAATTCATACTCTATATATTCTGTTTTACTCCTAATAATCCTTAGTCCTTTACACTCCAGAGCTTCCCTACACTCTTCAAGTCTACATTTCACTTTCTCAGAACTTAGTACCTGTCAGTACTATATCATTTGCAAACAACATGCACCATGCTATAAAATAGCTCCTCCCTGTATATCCTTTGTTATCTCATCCATTACCAGGTAAAATAAGTAAGAACTCAAAGCTGAACCTTGATGTACCCCTACTCTGACCCTAAAATCCTCAGTTTCTCCACACAGACTTCTCACTCTTGTACTCGCCCCTTCATACATATCTTCAATTATGTTCACATACACCTTTCGTAATCCTTTCTTCATGAATGCCCACTTTAAGATCTCCCTAGGAATCCTATCATAAGCCTTCTCTAGATTAATAAATACCATACACAATTTCTTTTTGATTTCTCTGTACTTCTCTACAATCTGTCTCACACAAAATATTGGCTCCATTGTTGACCTCCCAGGCATAAACCCAAACTAATTTCTAGTAACAGTTGTCTCACCTCTTACCCTTTTATCTATTATCTTTTCCCAAATCTTCATACTGTGGCTCATAAGTTTTATCCCTCTATAATTTCCACAATCCTGTACATCTCCTTTACCCTTGAATATTGGTACTACACAACTCTTCCTCCAAGCTTCTGGAATTTTTCTTTCTACTAGTATCTTATTAAAGAACTTTGTCAGCCATTGTATACCTAAACTTCCTAATACTTTATTATTATAATTAGAACAATCGAATATTTACGAAAGCATCTTATAAACTTTTCTCAAAATATCTTCTGACAAAGAAGTTATATTACTTATACATTTTTATTTATTTAGATAGATTTAACTTCATCCACAGGCTATATTTTATATAAAGAAATATTAGACGCCTTTATTTATTTATTTAGATATAGTAGTAGATGTATAAACTCTAAATTTTACTCAAATACATAAATCTTTGGTTCCGGGGAAAAAGTCTTAAGTGAATTTTTGGCATTATTATTTTTTTGTTGATGTTGTTTATTATTGTATTTCTTCTCCTTAATTTTTCGGTTTAAATGACGTAAGTGTTTGTTTATTCCAACCCTTGTTATATCAATAATAAAAATGTCTTAAGTAAGTATAATATTACTTATTGTTTGGGAAAAAGTGCATAAGTCTAACCTACAATAGACTTATGCCTTTTTGATCCATAGAAAATATATGGACTTGAAAATAAAATAAATATATATTTACTTAATCCATTTTTACAAAATTTGTTTATTTCAATTGTATTGAGAACTATTGAAAATTGACTTCAGCCTTATTTTTCGCAGGTCCAAAGATATAGATAAAAATTTTTAGCATAATATTTTTTTATTCGTGTACAGCTTATTCGAATATTAGGGATACATGAAATTTTCTCTTAAGATCCAAATAAATTAATCAATGGCAATGAATACGGGAACATTAAAACCATTAGAATTTATTGCGCCTATAATAATCTTCTATAAAAATATGAAGTAAATAAAAACTTACAATTGTTTTGGGGTACCGAATTCACATGTTTTGTAATAGGTACTTTTTGAAACATAAAGCTATAATTTTTCATACTTAATTTGTACAATGACTATCAAATATACATATTAATTATTATGTTGAAATCAATTTTGTATTTATTCAATTTATAAATTAGGTTTAGAATTACAAATAATTGAGCCATATAATGAAATTAACATATATAGATTTCGCATGCAACCAAGTCATTAAACTTATAGATCGGTTGATGATAGCAAACATTATAAGGTATTCATTTTTCTATGTTTTATTGATTTTGATTCATTTATTTTTAATTCTTTAGTTTATCGTTAAACTATAAAAGGAACATGATAAGTAAAATATTACACCACATGGTACATGGTGTGGATATAAGATCTCTTTGATTTTGGAGATCAAATTTTTGGAAAACAAATAAATTATATAATTTTATTTATTATTATATGTACATGTTATATTCAAAGGCCAAATTTTCTTAATAAGTGAAAAATATACTTACTTATTACGTATAATTCATTATACAGAAAATGTACCTATATACATACGTTTTATAAATAAGGTTCATTATATTTTCACGACTAGTGCTATAGCTTTTAAATGAAGTTGAAAAAACATAGATTATTACCTTTTTTGGAAATTTTGAACCCTTTATATGCACATGAAGAGAGTGAGTTATAATGACCAAATTTATGTCAAATGAATTTTTTATGATATTGAACAAAATGGTGGGGGAGGGGGTGAGAATTGAGACACCAACAATTCAAAAGTTAAAAAAAAGGATCACCCTAATATATATATATATATACATATATACATGTGAGCAGGACTCACGCGCAATAGCAATAGTAGTATGGTTATTAAAAAATAATAGGTATATTGTATATATTATGTATTTATTTAATAATATTAAAATAAACAAGTAGTTACAAAATTTAGAATATAATTTCATATTCATTATTCCGTGGCGAATTTTCTGGTGTCAACAAAATATTGTCTAGTCGTTAAGAATCGGTAACGGAAAAAATGGTGAGTTCATTTAAATTCTATGACAGGTCATTCGTGTATCAAAAGCACCTACTATACTATAGTATATATAATAGGTGATGGTTTGGAGGTATGATAGGACCGTACGCAATACTAGAAATTACGGTCTGCAGCAACACGTAAGACCATCATCCGTCACAACTATGTAATGTAAAAACTCATGATTGTATTCGATGAGATTAGCACTGGTCAAATGTTTTAATATGTATTATTATATATACAAAAAAAAAAAAAAAAAAAATACATATTTTAATATAGTATTCTCATTTGGGTTTAATCTTAAAGTAGAAGCGTTCTATCAGACCTCATTTCTAAAAGTATTTATAGAAAGATCATGTTTTTTTAATTCAAACACATAATATGGATTATAAGTAAATATGAATTTAATATTAAATACAAAAACATTTAAAACAGTTAATAATAAAAATTTGAATAACAACCAATTCAATATTATGTGCATTGTTATAATTTACAAAATAAAAATATATATCAACATTTAATTTAGAATGCTTGGTGTGTAAAACATATTTCAATTACAAAAGTGAATTTTTGAGACAATATACCACTACTTCTGTACTAATACAATTTTTTTAAATACATTTTTCTAATATTTCCAAGAGCACAAATACTAATTAATTTGATAATGTTGTTACATATATGTATATATAATATATAATATTTTATAATATATGCATTTAATTTTTCACTATATCTTATTTCATTTTATTTTTGTCACTAAAATATAATTATTTTTGCAATTTTTTTGTATTCTAAATTTATAAACCATTCATTTTTCTAAAAATTATCTTAAATACTATTTGCGATATGATTTTTAAAATTTTTTGATATATCTAGCTTAATTTTTTGTGTCATGTAGGAATAAATAAGACCCACTTCAGTTTTAAAGGATGTTTTTAAACAGGGAGTCAAAACGGGTTAAAATTTTTCGGGTTTCGGGTTACGGATTTAAACCGGTTAAAATTTTTCCGGGTTTCTGATACGTGGTTAAAAAACGGTTTTAATTTTTTCCGGTTTCCGGGTTCGGTGTTGAAAAACAGTTAATATTTTTTTTGGGTTACGGGTTTCGGGTTTAAAATGTGTTAAATTTTTTCCGGGTTACGGTTTTCGGGTTTAAAACTGGTTAAAATTTTTTTCAGTT
>JAIPRL010009043.1:0-18664 GCA_025469235.1 Pemphigus obesinymphae | reverse complement strand
TATTAAAATTACAAGTATAAACTAATTTAACTTACATACTAAAGAAGTGGGGGTCCTCATTTGCTATTTTCATCATCCGATGTATTGGTTCATTAGACATGTAATTAGTTGAACAGAGAGGGACATATAATGGAGTTTTGTTACGAGTAAAACGTGAGGACACTCTAAAATTAACTAAAGAGAGAAGTGTTGGAGCACCAATATCCGAAGAAATAAGTTTTGTAAGGAAGGCAGTGTTTTAAGAATATTGACGGTCAGCTAATGTGGATAGGTTATTTTAAAGTTTTTAATATGTTTGGTAAATTCTTCTTTAGATGATCTATAGTCAGATAGTATATTCATGACAGATTCTTTATTTCCGCAGAAAATCTTGAGGGGACGTGTAGAATCAGGATTAGGTTTTCCAAGGAGCATCATTTTTAGGGTAGGAGGAGTTGTCAAGTTCACTTTAGACATAATAGTACTAAAAGCGGAATTATCGTCCGAAATACGCTGTTATTGAAATGACAAATGATTCTGGTACTCCATATACAAGTATATTAGACGAACACTTCTCCCGTTCATAAGTTTCCTGAAGAATCTGGTTTATTAAATGAGAAGGTTCAACAGGAGATTCACAGTTTTCGAGAGAAGTCACTTTTACTTTAAGTAATTCTAATTCATCACGCAAATGTAAATTTTCAGCCTTTAGTTCAAGAACTTGTTTAGATAAATTTTCAAGGTCACGTTTAAGTTGTTTAAATTGGGAAATTTGAGTATCAGATAGTTTTTTTATTAGCATTCGTAAACTCAGATCGAAAAGATTGAAGTACTGACATAATATCACTGTTAGATGGAGAAGATGAAGTTGTGAACCTGGTAACGATATTGCCAGGTTTAATGGAATTCGGTGATTCAATTTTAGGTGGCATATTTATAGTCAACTACAAAATATCGTTTTTTTTTTTTTTTTTTTTTTATTATTATTTTCTAAATCACTGGGCACACGCTGTAAAACGAGTATTGCGCTATAGTATTTGTAATGTGAATATGTTTATGAGTTAACGATTATAAGAGTCACGACTCACCGGAGATAAGGTAGGTAGGTATAGACTAGCACTGGATTGTTATCTGAGCAATAATGGTGTGACCGATGATAAAAAATATAAAACTTACGTTTCTGCAGCGTGTAAAGCTTAAGAAAACTATTAAAACTGGCTAAAAAAAAAGTTTTAGGTAGACTGACTCTAAATCGACACCAGTATACGCGCGCACTTTTTCCGCAACTATTAGTACAAAAATCACAAAAAACAACAAACTATATCCGAAGAAAAATGAAAAAAGCATGGGAGTGAATTTTTCCCTGTTATCGTTTGAATCGATATATATATATATATATAGACATAGATATGTAATAATATTAAATAGGAAATATAATTGTAGGCGTAAGGAATATTATATTTCAATTATATTTATATAATTATAATTATATTTTAAATATAAATTGAATAATTGCTATATTTGGTTTGATTCAAATGGAACACGAATACATTATGTTAAATGTAAACTTATTTTTATATTTTGTATTTCAAATTAATATAGTTTTATATTATTATTTTATTATTCATATGATGAAAATGTACCTATAGTTTAAAATGTACAATATACATTTTTTTTGTTTTTTTAAATTGACGATTCGGTCTTGACAAAACAATAAAAACTTTAATGCAGATGGAAAGTACTAACAAGTAGGTACCTATACAAATAAAATAAAATATTTCTGCTGTATTTTTATTGAATTGTCAAGCTAAATAATTTAATATTTATTTTAAAAAAATAATATTTTTTAATCTACCCTGTAATTGTCAAATAATATAATACATAATTAAAAATGTAATATTTTGATTTTACCTATTTGTTTTCATATATTAATCCATCAGTATTACTAACTACATAAATATCTTTTAAAAAAAGATTTTAGATACTACAATATTTTAATTAGTAAATAGATTTTCTTTTAAAAAGTAATCAAAATTACTAGTTACTTTGGTTTTTATTATTTATATATTTTCACCAAATGTACGTTAAAAATGATTTAACTATCAGGTAAATCTAGACAAATGTGACACATATAAAAAAGTATATATGTGTATATATATATATATATGTATTTAATGTATATTGAATTACGATTTGACGAAAGAAATACATTTAACAGAAATATTTGATCCATTTAAAAAAGTAATTCCATATAACATAACAACTATTGTAAATAAACGTTTTAAAATAAAAAATTAAATAAAAAAATTTAGAAGTGCATATTTTATTGAAAAAATCACTATTTTAAAACTTGTCGCACAGAAATTTAAATTAAGATATTTAAAATGATTTATTTGGTATTTTAAGCTTTATTGAAAAAAAAATAGGATTTTTGATTATTGTTACATTATGTATGTTTGAAAACCGAAAATAAAATGTATAATGTTGTAATTAATTTGTTATTTTTTTTAAAAAGATCAAATATTAACTTTTATTTTTAGTTATGTATATTATTATTTTGTGTATGTTTTATTAAGTTCTAAAATTTATTGTAAATAAAAATAAGTAAATATATTTTTATCACATCATCATAACATATTAACAAATGACAAAATTAGGTATCAAAGTATGAACTATATATCCAGCCTTGCATTAGTATATACATAATACACTGAACAATAAATTATATTTATGTCATTAATTTTAAATGTTTATATTATTATTTTGTTATTATAATTATTTAGAACGTTTCCTACTGTCCTTAAAAATAAATCACCAACAAATGGGTTCTGCGTCGAAAATATATTTTGTAACGTGTATAACACTTTGAAATGCGATTGACATAGACGAATTGTTTTTTTCTCCAAGAATTTACACTGACATCTTATAATCTATTTAATATACGAAACAATAATATTTTTTTCCCCCTTAATTAATCTCGAATTGCATTTTACGTATTTGATTTATGGTGAATTGAAGAATTTTTAACATTACAATTCATTAGTGTAAACGATAAGTTTTTTTCTGAATTACATCACCCACTTTTAATGTATCAAAAATAGTAAACAATACAATAGATTCCGAATAAATCAGATATCATTTAAATGTATATTTTACGGAGGAGAACGCAAGGAAGTGTTTTAGGGGTTGAAATTCCCTCCAAAGTTCAAGAAAAAGAAGAAAATAGACTAGCTAGCTTGAAAATTTTCTTGCCATATAAAAAAAACTAAACCTTAACTAAGTATGGTTAATATTACTTGCGAATTAAGATAGTATGTTGTATAAATATATATAATTTACCTAATGATTTGTATAAATATGTAAAAAAACAAAATTTTTGTTTCTTACATAATAATATTATACACTAATTTCATCTATATATTATCATTTTAAATATATTGTTTTATTTAATTTATTACAAAAAATATGACAAATTATAAGTATGTACTTATATATAAGAAATTATTTAATACATTCTACTGAATTTAAAATAAGCACCTACATCTATTCTTATACCTAAATGTAATATTTAAACATAAATATACCTATTATAGGTAGTGAAGGTATTTTTTTAAATTTTGAAAATTATTTTGTTCGTCGTTGGAAATTTATAAATTTATTTACTATAAAATATATAGTTTGATTCTATATAATTCATTTATAAAAATATAAATTTAAACATTTCAGGACTCCCCCCACCAATTTTTTCGTGAATTCGCCCCTGAATTATTACACCATCCTGACCATGAATAGTGTAGTATTTTCTGCTAGTGAGATGTTAATATATATATAAGGTACTTTTAATGCTTGTGCCACTTTACCTCTATTTTTAACTTTGATAAATGGATAAAATACGGATTTACTAAAATAACAGTAATTATTATGCTCGGAAGTGTGTCTTCCTTTGCAGTTAACGAATATAAATGAACAAGAGGAATTTTTCGAATGAGTTTACTATATTGTGCAAATATTCAGACATCATATCGTTTGTCAATTATTTTGATAAAACGTTATTATTAGAGCTGAAAAATCTAAAAGTTGAACCTGTTCACATAATATACTACATTTACTCCGCGTAATATAACTGCCGCTTATCATCACATACCACCTAGTATTTGAGTTATGACAATGAAAGTTTCAATTTATCAAATACATAATAATAGGAATTATATTGTATTCTACATATATATATATATATATATAATATCATGATAACTTCATAGACAGAATGAAAAAAAATACAGTTATGGAATTTGATGTGTATACCGCACAGCTTTATATTGGATCAAGTACGTTTGAAAGATAATTTCCAACCCGGGTAAGATTGAAATTCAATGATAAGAGTATTATATGTTTGGTGATTATTTTAGTCGACATATCTCTAGTATTTACATTCTAACATATCATACCCCACTAAAAAGATAAACAAAATATAGCATATAATTACATATCACTAAATGAGATCCTAATATGTGTAGTCTTGTATTATAGTATCTAGCATATTCTAATAAGTCATATATCTATAAATATTTAAATTTTCTGAAAGAAGAGCATTTCTCCATTGGCCATTTTAGGGGTATTTTGATTCTATATATATTCAAAAATAATACTATTCTATTAAATCGAAAACAATACCAATATGTTTAAATAGAAGTATTCGAGTAATTCACTTTTTCATTATTTAAAATTTTTAATGATAATATTCATATAAACAATGATGGGAAAGTTAATGATTTTTTTAAAACCAGTTAAGTCAAGATAAAAAATAACTTATTATCTTAATTTAAATTAAAATTTTTTTTTTATGAGTTAATATAACATTTGAGATATACAAGTATAATTAAGTATCTATTATTTTTTTTTTAAATACTATTATTATTAAATTTAAGAATTTTAAAATTTCTAATAATCATTAACATAATATTATTGAAAATACTACAATGTGTTTATAATTATTATTATTAAAATTAACAAAAAATAGGTTTATAAAAATTTTTATTTAGTAGTTACCTACACTTTTGTAAAAATTCTAACAAATATAAATTGCTCATTGCAAATTACCTACCTAAATACTATTTATTGGTTGGAAATCTAGTATATTCCTCAATTTATATTCTGGGAAGATTAGTATATAAATTATAATTTATAGTTTTTCTTGTTTTATTTATATTTTCGGGAAATTATTAATTCTTATAATACAAAAGTTATTAGAAACGACAAAAACCACTTTATTTTTATTCAACCATTTTGACAATAGATAATATGAAATCAAAATATATCAATTATTTCAAAATTAATTTAACTGAGTTTTAATTGAGTTATTTGTTAATTTAAAGTTAACGTAGCCAAAATTAAGTTAAGTCAAAAGTTAAACTTAACTTTTAACTGAATTATTAACTTATTAACTCGTTTATGCCCAGCATAGCATATAAGTATCATATATGGGAAGGATATAAATATTAGGTATAATATATTTGTATTATAAATATAAAATACATCTGTATTGATATTTATATATACCTACTCAACTAATATTATTTTGTTATAAGACTGTCGATGTATTTAAGACGTGTTTCTAATATTAAAAAAATTGCTATTTTAATCATCTAAAATAAGTTTTAAATCATTTATAACGGTTAAGTTTTTCATTAAAATTTTTACATATCTCATAATGTACGTATTTTTAGGACCAAATGTTGTTTTGTATAGGTACTATAATAATTCTACATCTGTATTAGCAAGTTACAAAATATTTCTACGATTTTATCTATGATCGTTGTATAATAACTGGAGTCCCCATTTTTATTCAATTTTAATGCTTGAAATATAGTGTTAATATTGATCTTCAAAAATATCAATAATTTATACATTTAATAATAATATGACTCGATTTATATCACTGTAAAGATATAAAATTATTTAAAAAAATTTATAAAAATATAAAATATTTCTATATAATATGTATTGACACTTGTCTTCATGCAATGTACAACACCAATATTTTAACGAAAATTTCCCTTAGAAAGACAATATCAAAACTTATAGCATGTAATAGGAGGATTTTATAGTTTTAATTAATTATTATGTAAGTACTAAAATCTGTAGCAAATTTTTACAGGAATATTTCATAAAATGAAAAAGTCACCTTTTCTTTTATTTTCCCATAAACAGAATTTGTACACAAATAAATTTGAATAAATCTTAAAAATAAAAATAAAACTCGACATCTTATATTAGCTGTGTATTGGTAAGTATATAGGTTTGTAAAATAATGAAGAATTGATTAATTTTAAATATTTCTAATTATATTAAATTTCCAATGCTCTATATTAATTACATTAATTTAAATTATTACATTTTATTTATTTTATAAAAGAAAATCTATAGATTTATTATTAAATCTACATGTTTATTAAATGTTATAATTATTGAATGTATATGTATTTATTTTAAATCTTGTTTTATTTGTTATAGTTTCAATATTTGATAATATTATTGCAATTTGAATTTCAATTAATAAATCAATAATTTAAAATTCAATTTATTAATATAACACGGACTTGCACCGTGGTGCGTAAAGTGAACTAATCCGTCAATCGATATTTTGTTATGTTTACAGACCTGATAGTAGTCTACTTATTAACACTGGTGAATATAGAATTGAAATTCTAGGTAGTTAAACTTACGTTAATAGGTTTTGGAAAATGAGAAACTTTACCTTTACTCCTTAAATTTATCATATATTATAAATGATATAAAACCGAACATTTGTAACATACGACATTATTTTAATCATATAAATTGTTTATTCTATAGAAACGTTCAAAATTATAGTTATAATTTTAATTAGTTTTAACTTATAACAGTAATTATTTGACATGATCATAATGTTAATGTTTGAATTTTTTGATTCTTTAAAATATATATTGGAGAATAAAAAAATTTTTCTAAATCGAAACTGTCATCGCATTCATCTATTCCCGTAATTCTATTCGGCATAGTATTATTAAACTGTAAAATTACTGTATTTATGAGTTTTAAAAATATGTATATGTAAATACTACTAATATATAAACTATATACTATATTCATACTTTTAAATGATTTCAATACGTATTTGAGGGTGTTTTGGATATAAAAAATATTTGTTCAGTCACATTTTTGTTAAAATTACATAGCTAATATATTTTGGTATCATATTTCTAGTACCTACTATAACTACATATATGGAATTTAGATTATTTTCATACTTTTTTCGTAGTGTATTCTATATATGTCAGTAGCTAGTATATCAAAAGGTTGTAATTCTAAACCGATTAGCAATATCACTCAAAAATGTGTCAGGCTATTTGTGTATTTTCAATTGAACCAAAGAGAAAATTCGTAATATAAACAAATTTTATTTTTGAAAAGATACTTGTACCAACAAAAATGTAGATAATTTCAAAATTGTATAATATTTTAACTAAGAATGATTGCATTCTAAGAATGCATTCACTAAGAAAAATTACTAGTATTTTTTATAAGTATAAGTATAAATAGTAAGTACTTATTCATAAAAATTATATTTTATTTTATTTTTCAGGTATATTATAATTATATGACAAGAGAACACACAATTTTATGCGATCTGTTATGTATCATCTCTATAATAATGAAGTGAGTATTCATTTGTGTAGGTAGATTTATTTATTTTTATTAATATACACATATCAATTTATTACATAAAAATGTATGTTTACTTAATTAAAAATTGGTTTCAAATTATTTTTATTTCTGTATAAACATTAAATAAAGTACTCTAAAATGATTGTATCACATGCAAGCATGTTTCATTATTTTACAATATTATTATATATAATATATATTATCAAGTAATAATTGGACGAATCTCAAAAATAGTAAAAATTTTTAGTAATAATATTAATAAAATCCAAGTAATATAGTACCTATTAATCAAATGTCTTGATTCTGAACAGGAAACAAATCATATATCTATGTGGAAATATTTCAATATTAGCAGTTATTTTGTATTTAGTAATGATTACCAAATTGTATAGTTTGATATTATCATAAAAAATTCTAGTACAGATATAATATGCTATAATTAGAATTAGAAGGTACACTCGGCGAAATTCAATTTAAATAATTTAAATAAATAATCTGTTTAACATAAAATATATTGAATTTTATTTTAATTTATTAAATTATTACTAGGTTAATATTATTACGATTATTTTTATTACGGAAATTTGATCATTATTGTCAATATTGTTTATAGTAGAACATGGCCATTTTATAATTTGTTCCATTAAATCCAAGGTAAAATAATAATATACTAGTAGTAATAATGATATTATTTATGAAAAATTTGAACACAATATGCTATAGAAAATATTCATTTTTATAGGGCTTAAAAGCGCTTCCGCAAAATATCGGTAACTCGTAACCGGTATTAAGTGGTTTTTTAAATACATAGTTATCGATAAACGGTTCTTCCGATATTTAAAAAATACGTAGATGGTTACCACTTCTCGGTTAAAAACCGTTTCCTAATTTTTAAGGTAACTGCTTCTCAATTTAAAATCAGTTCAATTTTCATAACCAGTTACCGGTTTTAAGGCGCTTATAATTTTTTTAAATAGTTAATTACAATTTAAATAGGCTTTTGACAAACATTTATAATATTTATGACTATTCGTCTTCAAACTTTTTGGTATCTAATTTCCGATCCTGAAATATTTATTAGGTTATTAAAATTATTTGCAAAAAAATTCTATGATAAAAGTAAGCTTTGTTTCGATTGAAAATAATACAGTTATAAAGAATTCAGAACAATTATAAAATAATTGTCGTAAACACAGATTTGTTCACAATCGTGCCTGCTTTCACTTTAATATTTCTTTTAACCGTGGACTAACGTATTTTTACCTCATATATTAATTATAATCTATAAATGTTGTACGTATCTAACCTATATAATATGTATATGCTTTTAACAATAGCCAATAATTCGATTAGCTGATTAATCTATAGACTTCACGTTTAGTTCGTAAAATAGCATAATATGACAATTGACGGGAAGTAGAAAGAAATAGCAATAAATAACATTGACGACATTATTTTAATTTTTGTTATCTTAAATTTAATTAAATTTTGACGAAAAAAAAAGTGACGACTGACGACTTAAAATCAAATATATTATATAATATTCATATATTATATATAAATATATATATTCAATACATATGTATTAAAATTCTATTAAAATATAATATATACTAAACTATACTATACTAATACACTAATACTGTTAAAATGTAATAATGTCATATTATTATACAATAATAGGTATTATAAAATAAAGATTAAATTGTTATAAATAAAAATGCTAAGTAAAATTGAAGGCATGGTAAACAACACAAATAATATTTATAATATAATAATATATAAATAATGATTTTTATTTTTTTTTTGCATCTTATTCTTAGAAAAGGGTTAATGTTTTCATTTTGTTACTTTCAAGATGGGTTATGGGTTCCGTTACAATTATTGGTAATGGTATAAAATGATTACCTGTAAGTAAATAAAAAACCCCAAAAACATATTTTCGGTTATCGGTTACCGATGACCGCTTTTTAGATTTAAAAATAAAAACCAGGAAGAGGTTTTCGGTACTCCAAAAAGGGCTTTTAAACCGGTTTTCGGGAAAACCCGGTTACCGGTTTTAAACCCTGATTATTGTCATCTATAATATTGTTGTCTGACCAAGAAAACTTGAATTGCATAAAATAATAATATACAATCACAAATTAAATCAACCATAATCTCTGTCGTCATAAATAAATTGAATTCTCTCACGAAAGTACCTATCATTAAACCTGATCATTACTTAATTAAAAACCATTTAAATTAAATTAAAAGTGAAGTTTTAGTAGATTTTAGTTTTTTAGTCTTACTTCTAAATTAATAACATAATATAAACTAAATTGTAAGAAAATATACCAAATTTTAATACAGTTAAATTTGATCTAAAACCTCAAAATTGCAAATTGTATACATTTTGTACACATTTTTTCCATTAAATTAAAAAAATTATAAATTAAATATTATCTTAAAATTGTTTTTAAATATATTTTTGTGTTTGAGAATTCAAAATATCGTTAAAGTATTGTTGTCTTAAAATTATCAAAATTATATATTTTAAATTTTACTCATATTTATTTTTATATTACACAAATTTACAAATTTCAAGTTAGTATATATTTAAATGTAAACTATTTTCTTAATGGTATTTACGTCAAACATAATATATAATATTCTTCTCCCTATTTGGAGTTGGTTACTCTAGTCCTGTACTTTCACTTATCTCGATCTCTCGCATCCTTTTCACTTGCACTCCATAAAATATGATATGATATGATATACTATATCATATTACTCTGTATTATATTCACCCAATCTCTTAGGGGGAATCTTAATCTCTTTTCAGTTTTCATATTCCCCCATTCTTATTTAAGAACATACATTATCTTTAATAATATTACTTTCTCTATTTATTTTCTTCTTAAAACATGAATGAGTCATCTCAATCTATTCTCGCTAATTTTTCCTATAGCAACTCTAACACTACCTCTTATATTTGCATATCTGATTTTATTTTCTTAAGCTATTCTACTTATTTTATTTTATTTTTTTCAACCCGAGGGTTGGTTTACAACTCCAATTCTCCATTCTGACCGATTGCTTGCTTTTTCTTTAAGTTCCTTAAATGTTTTGACTTTTGAATCACATTTAATTTGTCCCATATAAGAGTTTCGTGGACGTCCTGTAGTTTTCTTTCCTTCTACCATACCCCCTAATATTATATTTTGCATCTCTTCTGGGTATCTCAAGGCATGTCCAACCATTTTCCAACGCATTGATCTAATCTTATATATGAGTGTACGTTTTTCTCTCACAATGCTGAGTAATTCTTCGTTTGTTTTCCGCTCTATCCAACTTATCTTCTCCATACGCCTCCAACACCACATCTCAAACGCTTCTAGCTTTTTCTTCTCGGTATCATTTATTACCCATTTTTCGCATCCATATGTTGCAACACTCCATACATATGTTTTAATAAGTCTCTTTTTTATATTGAGATAATTTTATATTTATATCTTTTTTGAAGTGAGTAATTTTTGTTTTTTACTAAAGGCTGTTTTTGCTAATGTTATGCGTTGTTTTATCTCTCGTACACTCTTACCATCAGATGTGATTTTGCTTCCAAGGTAATCATTTCATCTACTTGTACTAGTTTTTGACTGTCTATGTATACATCGGTTTTTATTTTGGGGTCTCTGGCGCAGACTAAAATCTTCGTTTTTCCACTATTTATTTTCATTTCTGATGTTTTAAGCACTTCATTCATTTCTTCAACTGCAAGCTGTATGTCCCCTTCGCTCTCTGCTATTACCACAATGTCATCTGCAAATCGTATCATTGGAACCATTTCTCCACCAATTTCAATTCCAATATTTAGCCTTGTGAGCTTTGCTTTCACTGTATTTATAACTTTTTAGATGTAGTAGTTAAAAAGTGGAGGTGATAACGAACACCCTTGTCGAACTCCTTTTTTTTATTTGTCTTTTTATCTGTTCTCCATCATAAAGCTCTTCAATATACTCTCTCCATAGTTCTATTATGTTCTAATCATCAACTAATAACTGGCCATTTTTATCTCTGATATTAATGCAATTTCGTTTTCTTTTTCCGCTGAATTGTTGAATCTTGCGATACGCATAATCTATTTTGTTAACTTTAAAAAGCTCATCAATTTCACAGCACTGCTGTTCCAACCATTCTTCTTTAGCTTTTCTGGCTTCTCGATTAATCTGGTTCCTCAGTTGTCCATACTTTTGTGTTCCTTCTTCCGTTTTATTGTTTTTATATTTTCGTCTTTCATCTATAAGTTTTATAATTTCTTTATCAATCCATGCTTTTCTTGATTCTTCCTTTTCATTTTTGTCAACACATTATCCGCCGCATTTTGTATTGCTAATTTTATCTTCTCCCATGTTTTATTCACAGGATCGTCTGCGTTTTCTTTTTGATATTCAAGATCCATTTGATATCTATATTGTTCTACCACCTCTGCTCTTTTGAATAATCTCACACTATATTTGTCTTGCTTTAACTTAGGTCTTTGTGGTTTTTATATCTGAGTTCGCATTTCATCATTACAAGGTTGTGATTGCTGTCAAAGTCAGCACTTGGGTATGCTTTACAGAATTTAACTTGGTTTTTAAAACGGGTTTTCACCAATATATAGTCTATTTGGTATCGAGCAATGTCGCCTCGCATTTTTCATGTATATATTCTTCTTATGGGATTTTGGAATCTGGTGTTCGTTATAATCAGCCCATTTTCTTTGCAGAACTCTACTACTCGTTCTCCTCTTGCATTTCTTTTGCCTAATCCGAAATCTCCAACTTCTCTACTTTCCCTGCCTTCAAAAACTATAGCATTAAAATCTCCCATGATTATGACATTATCATGTGGCTTAGTATGTTTCTTTAGCTCATCAATGCCTGCATACACTTCTTCTACTTCTTCATCATCTGCTTTTGTCGTTGGCATATAAACTTGTATAATTATAAGATTACTTGGTGTTGATTCTATTTTGACAAAACATACTCTGCTACTATAGGTAACTATGTTCGTAACTCTCGTACCCCACTTCTTGCTGAGAGCAATTCCAGTATCAGCTTGTCCTTTTGTACGATTTTTATGAATAATTCTGATATCGTCAGATCAAAAGTCACCATTTTCTGGCCAACGTATTTCGCATAAACCTAATATGTATATATCTAGTAGTAGTAATCTGTATCGCCTTTTAACATTATTTGGGTATCTTTGACGTTATCTGAAAATTATATTATACCTATCGCTTATAAGTATATAGATAGAGTATTTCATATATAAAAAAAAAAAATATATATATATATACATATATGTATATAATTAAACATTTTAATGAAAAATCAATTGGCCATGTCTTAGAGTGAGTTTGAGTTGAATTCATTTTGTCACAATTAAGTGCCGCCTTTTATGTATTTTCATAGTAAATAAAAAAATTCTTTGTCATAAAATTTAATTAAAAATGATTTGATATAATTAAAAATATTCATCCTTATACTAGAAATTTTAAATTATATACCTTTTAATTGCAATAAAATTTCTGATTTCAATTACAATACCATAATTAAAGTTGTTCAAAACGTACAACACGTACACGGAAAAAGTAACAAACTAGATTATAACAAAATAATTATGTTAAGTGTTTTTCTATATCAAGAACCAAAATTTAATAACTAATACGTACATTTTTATTGTAAATACTGCTTCGTAAAGCTGCAGATACAAACATTATTTTGTTAAACACGAATTTGTGTTTATAATCAAAATAATTTTTAAAATAACAATAAAGTTTTGTAGACATTACAATGTGTTTTTTGTATTTTGGTAAACCTAGTTAAATTTTAATGTTATATTTACTATAGCTAAGTGAATTTGTTAAATACAATTATGTTCAAGCAATCACTTATGTAATATAACGATTAAAATATATATTATTGTAGTGAATACTATATAATATTAGTAAAACCACGTATTTTATAAGTTTACCAAACATATGTTGTACTAGATCCAAAAAAAATGTGTAGAATATACATTGTATATAATAGTAATTACAATAATAATACATTTAAAATGTTGATTGGTAATCTCCTAAAATCTTCTATAGGTAGATTTTGCTAAAAAATTTGTTTTATCGAACGTTATTTTTGTTGAAATACCATAATTATTTGTTTATTATTCATGGATAGTTATTTTCAAACGTTTACAAACACGAAATAAAAACAGCAAATACCGTTGCTCTCTACCAATTTATCGAATAATACATATTTGTGTAGGTAATTAATGGCGAGATGAAATAATTTTTTAAAAATTAATTTGTTCAGGACTCAGTAAATCTAAACCATGGAATACATAGTCTACTGGCTTTAGTAGCGGTACAATTGTCCATCTGGATGTCATCCAGCTATTCAGTTTTACTGAACTCGCTAACACAAAATCTCAAAAGTATATACTTAATAACCACAAATTTTAGGTATTTATTTTCGTGCATACGTTTACATTCATTGTACTTTCATCGCCGGAAATATTTTAATCAGACGTTTGAAATGTATTATGTCACTATAAAAACCCAGAAAAAATTATTATTACTATTGTAAATTAAACATTTTATAATATGTGTAAACTATAAATTTAAATTATATAAGTTCAAATAAAATCTTTTTACTACCTTATACTATATATATACTTACGATATACTATAAGAGTTTTAATTTTCCACCCCAAAACATTATATATATATTATTTTGTTTCATTAGTCTACATTTTTATTTATACCTTTCATATAATAACATAAAATGTATATATTTACGAAAATCAGTTTTCTTAGTTATGAATTATTGTACAATCACATTATATTTACAACGTAAAATTAATTAAATAATTATATTTGTAATTACCTACTACACAGTGTAATTTAAAATTATGTTTTCTTAACTTCATATTACAGTACTATGTGTAAAATGTATATATTGTTACACTATTACTTTATATGTACATTGTATAGTTTATTTACATTTTATATCTTTTTTTGAGGTAACCAAATAATTATACAATAATATTCACACTGGCTTAAAAAAATAGAATCTCAAGACAATTATACGATTATTGTTTTTTTTTTATAATTTAATATTTATAACTCTTCTGGTGTATTGAAATAATTATTTAGAAGATTAATTATTTTAAGTTATAATTCACCAAGAATGTCGTTCAACCATTTGATATAGTTAAATATTAACTCGTGGAAATGGTAAAACACCTCTATATATAATTTCGATATTAGTATCATCGGTATTGAAGGCATTACATATATTTATTTATAAAATACATACAAAAGCATACAAATAAATCAAAATTAATCATTAATTTATTGTATACTCTTTTTAAATATTGAGAATACTGGTTGGGAAATATTGTTAGTACAATAAGGAATTCCATATCAAATTTCGGAACTTTTATGATCCATCTGTTATTCTATTCAATGGCCATATATTTACTATATATTTCTATGTAAATTTATGGAAATAAGTAAAAAAACTAAAAATAAATGTATATTTCACCTAAAACCATAAAAATGTATCTACGATATCTACATGTTACAATTATAAGTATATTTTTAGTAAAAATATATATCCAAAATCGGTGATTTTAATAGTTTATTTTATAAAGTATGTAACGTAATGCATTTAGACCTCGTCAGAAACGTCGCGCGTCTATGTTACCTACCGGCACCCCACACCATCGTTGTCGTTGACCGGCTCGGTACGGTGTTTAATACGTATATCCACCACCCTGAACCGTTCGAACTCGGCGACAATATTTAATTGTAAATTATTTTGTATATATTTATGTTTGTAAATGCTGGCCAAGTCTTCTCCTCTCTTAAATAATCTTTTTACGGCTTCCAGCGATTATGCGATTGCGTGCGCTCGATTTCATTTTTTTTTTCCTATCCACCGGCTCGAGGGAACACCTCCATCGATAGCAGGAGTCTTTTTTTATTTTGTGTCCATTTATTTTTTCTAACGTATCATGTATTACGTAAAGATGGAGTAGTGGCCGAAAGTCCCTCCCGCGGTGAGCGTCGCCGGCGGCAAGAACGACGCATGGCACAGCCTGCACGTCGGGTAATATTTTACATTTTTCGGGTCTATATAATAATACACATTTAAAGCTACTAAACTTAAAAATAAATAAATGCAACGGAAATAAGGGGGAAAAGAAGCTTAAATAAATATCTACACTCTTAGGATAATTCAAATGACACTCAAACATTTTTTCGAAAGTGTGACAGGAGTACAGGACGTGTTATATTTTCCTCAAAAAAAAAAATCTTATTTAAATTGATTTTAAATCAATATATTTTATCAATGTAAATGTGTCAATGTATGTCAATGCATAAATATATTTTCTAAAATGATATAATATATACAATTACATTATATCTGTATTCGTTTTATTTTCGACGACTGTAAATAATACGTCGAGATTGTATTTATATTATAATCATCAGAACCAGTTAAAATTGAAAAATAATATTAGAAAAACAATAAAATGAAAATAAATTATAAGGGTTTGAAAAAAAAAAAAAACTCAAAATATTAAAGTATTTTTCAAATATAGCCTAGTGTTATATAATATATATGATAAAATTGTTATTTTAAAATAAAACAGAATGACGTGTATTATTAAGGTATTTTTTAATATTTCATATAACTATTCGTACAATGGAAATATTAAACTGAAGCCTCTAAGTTTAATTTTACAAATTTAACAACAGCAAGTAATGGTTATTTATACAGAAATATTAAAAAAAAATTTTAAAAAATGCTATCACCTTCCCTTACAAATTTTGTTACTGATTATCACTTTACTTTTATATAGTATGGTAGAAGTTTTAGAAACAATGTAGAGTAGTGAATTTCGTATAAACATGCTATGAATAGGTAGATTCTGCATTGTCTTCCATTAGGTACTAATGAGATTTATGTGTAGTTGTACATGTAATGAGCACATCGGGTGGCAAGGTTCGTATGAAATAAGTTTGAAAAACACGTTGAATGCTTTTATACAACGTAATAATTGTATAATTGTAATTGAAAAAATTGTCCAATAGTTTTGTCGACTGTAAAATTATGAAAAATTATATTGTTTTTAAACTTAAATAGATTTTAAAATATAGGTGAAATGTATTATTCGTTATAAACACATTTTGTTCAATAGCCTAATTATATTCATTCTAATAATTATAAAATTATGGGTACAATATTATTAAGTCTTTGAGATATTTTAAATTTATACAATAATTTATAATATTGTACAGAACAATGTAATGTTATTTTTATATTTTGTACATACGTGAAATATTTTTTTAATGATATAATGTTATACGAAACTTAAATTGCTTTAAACTAGTTAAAAGTTTATTAATCTAAAGCTGGATCTATACGGTGATAGTAGCGTATGAAAGCAGCTGTCACTGTCATTGATACAGCTGTCAGCCGTATCAATATAGAATATTATGGCATGTTGAATGTTATTCACCAGTAGAGACTAATATTATTTTCTTATGACTTTTTACATATTAAATAGCATAAATAATATCTATTGTCAATTAAATATAAAAGTAACTTTCATAAACTATTATTAATGATGATTAAGAGTATATTATATACATTTTTTTTACAGCAGCGATGTAGGGATTTGATATTCAATTGAATATACATTTTTTTGCTAACCTAAATTTATATGGAAATATTCATACTTTTAAATTGTTATTTTTGAATATTTGAAAATATTTCGATAAAAAATTATACACTTTTGTTATTTTTTATCCTTGTCGTGTTTTAGATTTATTATTTTTCTTAAATAATAACCTATATTACATTTTAAGCGAAGATAGGAATTTAGTAATATTACAATTTAGTTAAATTTTTTTCTGTAATATCATTTTTATGTCATTAAAATATATAAATAAATACTATATATATTATTAAATTAATTTAACACAATATATGTCTGTGTTAAATTAATTAATAAATTAACACAGATCAAGATTTTCATTATTCCAAAAGAATGAAGTGTGCAAATTGGGAAATTTAATTAATCTATGGATTGGTTCATTAGACATACAGTTGGGAGAACACGTAATAATTTATGGTCATGGATGGGAGGCTGTGGCACAGTCCCAGGGATCTTGTTCTCTACAAGAAAGCGATGTCCTAGTACTGCGAAACCGTCCCAAGATTTTCCCTAATGACGGCCGTCATCCAGGCATCCGAGTCGGAAAACAACGGTTCCACTGATCGTTGTTATGTCCGTGTGCCATACGAGACATCGGTCGGAGTCAGCCGTGTGATATCCAACGTTGTCTCACTGTCCGTGTCCTCCTCCCTCGCCAAACTATCCATCGCGGTAGGTAGTCCATTGGCCGGTTTCCGAATCCTAAGCTGGGTAACGTTGTTTCGACGAATGACCAACATTGTTCGTTGAGCGTACGTTTCTCCGGACACATTGAACCACATGTTTAATCGTTGTAGTTTAATACGTGAGTTATCTTTATGTACTCTGTTACCGTTGTCTCTAAAACCGATACTTGCCCAAAAGTGGACGTGTATCACCATTGGAGTGGCCGACATAAGTGGTGAAATTTAGGTTGGGAATCTGAAGGAATCACGTTCGAACCTACAAGCAACGTTGAATACGATATCCGTGGACATTTCAACGGAGATACTTTTTGGGGAACTTTTTCGGTAACTTGTGTTTCCTCTAATTTGTTTCCCCGTGATACCAGAGACGGGACAACTCGGCTACGTTCTAGGGTGGAGCGCTAATATAAGGCTGAAAAAAAAAATTACGATATTCATTATCGCGGGGTATGGAATTGATGCTCTACATCCTAATGATAACAGTTGTCAAATTATTTTGATAAAATATTATCATTTAGTACTGCCCCAAGGTTCAAGTTTAT
>JAIPRL010009042.1:0-18668 GCA_025469235.1 Pemphigus obesinymphae | reverse complement strand
GAGACAGATTGTAGAGAAGTACAGAGAAATCAAAAAGAAATTGTGTATGGTATTTATTGATCTAGAGAAGGCTTATGATAGGGTTCCTAGGGAGATCTTAAAGTGGGAATTAATGAAGAAAGGATTATCAAAGGTGTATGTGAACATAATTGAAGATATGTATGAACGGGCGAGTTCAAGAATGAGAAGTGTGTGTGGAGAATCTGAGGATTTTAGGGTCAGAGTGGGAGTACAACAGGGTTTAGTATTGAGTCCTTACTTATTTTCCCTGGTAATGGATGAGATAAAAAAGGATATACAGGGGGAGGTACCATGGTGCATATTGTTTGCAGATGATATAGTACTGATAGGAGAAAGTCCTGTGGAAGTGAATGGTAGACTTGAAGATTATAGGGAAGCTCTGGAAAGTAAAGGACTAAGGATTAGTAGGAGTAAAACGGAATATATAGAGTATGATTTTGGTGAAAGGGAACACAGAGAGAATAGGGAAAGGCTAGAAATAAAGTTAAGATTGGATGTGGTTGGAGAAGTGGAGAGGTTCAAGTATTTAGGGTCCGGTTTACAGAAAGATGGGAGTTTCGAAGAGGATATGAAACACAAGATTAAGTGTGGATGGACAAAGTGGAGAGAAGCGTCAGGTATTCTGTGTGATAAAAGAATCCCTATTAGGTTAAAACGTAAATTTTATAAGGCAATGTTAAGAATTGCAATGATGTATGGACCGGAGTGTTGGGCAGTAGATAGAAAGATGAGTGTCGCTGAGATGAGAATGTTAAGGTGAATGAGTGGAGTTACTAGAGAGGATAAAATAAGGAATGAGTATATCAGAGGTAGTATAGGGGTAGCTTCTATAGTAAACGAAATGAAAGAGAATAAATTAAGATATCTCGGGCATGTACTAAGGAGGGAAGAGACTGAGGCAGTAAGATTAGTAAGGGAAATGCATGTTGTGGGTAAGAGGTGAGAGGAAGACCGAAAAAGAGGTGGGAGGATGTAATGGCGAGTGATATGAGGAAGGTGGGAGTAAGTGAAAAAGATGCGGGAGATAGAGTTAAATGGAACTGTAAGACCAGGGTGGCCAACCCCAAATATTTGGGAGAGAAGGCGAAGGAGAAAAAGAAGAAGATTTTTGTTGGATATATATTAAATAATTATTTATCACTTAGGATAATATTGGAATGCAATTTAACTAATAAATATATAATGTTGGATTATCCTCAATGGGAAAAGTTTTCAAACGAAAATACTTTAGAATCTATTTGTAATAGCTTCTCAACTGATACAAATTCAAAATATCCAGTGTTTAACTTAGATGATAATTTTCATTATAAAATAAGAACCGATTCTATAATATTGTTGAAAGACGGTAAATGTATTAAACTATACAGAGATAATTTACTCTGTATTAGTCGGTGGAATGAATTGATTTATGCAAAAATCACAGAAAAAATAAATAAATTGCATATATATAAAAATCTTGTTTTAATAATACATGTACAAGCATTAAAAATGATATTATATATCTCCCAGAAGAGTGTCAACGAAGCGACTTTATAGATATGTATATTCAAGATTATAAATTCAATTTTGAAAACATTAAAATGGATGAGCATAAGACATTTCTATTCAAGCTACAAAAATGTCATCATGAACAATTCCCTGATATATTAGTCAAACAATCGTAATACGACTGTCATTAAAAATAAGATAATGTTTTGTTTCTGTCTTTTAATAGCTTAAAATAATCTTAAATAGCTTTAAATAACTTTTAAGTTAAACATTTACAATACCTAAACTATTTTACAATTTATATATCTGTCTTGAAAATTACTTTTTATTCTTTTTTATCTGAATTTGTTATATAGTATATTATTCCAAGGTTTGTATTATGTACTGTAATTTCTGTTTTTTTTTCTTCTAATAATGTAATAAAATATAATTAATAATTTTTTTATTAAAACAATAATATTATAGTATTTCACACCTTGATATATTATTTTATTTTATTTTTATTTTTAAAATCGATAAAAATGTTGTCAAAATAATAGATGTACTATGGAATAAATAAAACAACATATAATATATATAAATATATAAATAAATACGCAGTTTCTACAAAATGATTTGTTTTCATTTAACAAATACGTATTTCGAAAACAATGTTCTCATCTTCAGTGTTAAACAACTATTGTTAGAATATGGAGATGAGGGCACTCCGTAAGCAACTGTTGTTAATTCATAGTCTCGGAGTTCATCCGACGGTCCATCTCGCCATACAATATGCTGGTAAAGGCGGTCATCTGAGTGTATTTGGATTTGGCGGTACATTTTACAAATATCCCCCGTAAACATATATCGTGTCAATCGACACTGATGCAGTAACTGAGTAATATCGCTCTGTAGCGTGGGACCAGTATACAATTGGTCATTGAGTGAAAGTTTCGTTGTAGATGCGGCTGACGCGTCAAACACCACGCGAAGTTTAAAGTTCTCACCATTGTGCTTCACTACTGCATGATGGGTAATATAGTACTTTCTGGGATGCTTAGAAACTACCATATGACCTAAGGCTTCATACTCCTTCATAAAGTTACGATACTGGGAATATAGTTCCGGATCCCGCTGTAGTTTATGTTCCAAATTTTAGAAACGAGAAGTGGCCATTTGATATGAATTTCCGAGATTCGATGGATTACTCTTGAACGGCAAAGCTACCAAAAATCGTCCTTGTTCATCCCGACTTGTGGTCCGAGTAAAATGCTCTTCACATTTTTGATCATCCGTAAATGGCTCGAAAAGTGGCGACGGCTCTTCTATCGACCAAATCCGATGCAATAAGTGATTTAGAGGTGGTTGAGTAGACAAGAGTAGGGACACGCATGGTGCCGGTGCTGAGGCGGTTGCAAGGTTGATTATAATCCATTCGAGCCTAGTTTCGAATGCAGACGGGGGTCCTTGAGTATGTAGTACTCGTAAACAATCCCCTAAAATTTTGATCTAGACATCTGCGCCGAGTAGAAATTCAATCGGTGCAGGAATATCAAACTCGGGGTCTGCAAGTTGAATATGGTTGTATATATTCCGAATATTTGGATTTAATTTGGAAGCAGGCATAGGGCCAGTTATTTTCGATAAAATTAATGGTTCGCACGATATCATTGGGTTGTCTGCGTGTCGTGGTATAAACGTTAAATGTGTAGATCTCTTTGTAGCTGGAGCATGTGCTTCCGAAAATAAAAAAAAAAAAAGAAGCGCAAGCATGAGTGATGACGGAAATTTGTGATCCGGTATTGAGGAATGCACGAACCGAAGTCCAATGACCAATATTGTTAAGGACACGAATCATGGCTGTCCCAAGAATAACATTTCCACTAGATTGGAATATTCCAACGAATAGTTTGTCCTGTCCTACCGACGTTGATGGACCTGGAGCTGCGTTAAGGGGAGGGCATGAGTCAGACGCGACCATAGTAGACATTTGAGCAGGTATCTTCTTTGGGCGTTGATTGAGGTAGAGTAATGAATGGTGTTTCCCAGAATAATCACGACATGAATGTTTGGACGTACATTCAGCAGTCTTATGCGTGGGACTGAGACAGTTCATACACAGTCGCTTAACTTTAACGAAGTCAAATCGCTGTTGAACACTATACTGAGCAAACTTTGAGCACTGATGTAATAAATGATTATTATCACAAAGTTTACACAGTTTTGTACCCACAGTGGGAGAAATGAACAATGACGACTTCGAGTGCCCATTTTTAAATGACGATGATTTTACGGGGTATCGATTGATATTTTGAAGCACCTGGTATCTAATTTGGACAAACTCTAAAAGTAATTTCAATGTTGGGGTATCAACGTTGTGACACTCAGACTGGAACAATCGTCTTGTATACGGGTCTAATGCTCGAGACGCAATGTAAAATAAGAAAAATGTCTTCTAAATTATCGACTCCAAGTGCTCTAATCGCCGCAACGTTTTCCTGAAAAATGGCCAAGAAGGACTTAAAATTTGGTAACGATTCTTTAGTTAGTCGTGCAAAATGAAAAATTATTTCTAAGTGTGCGGTCATAAGTACCCGCTTATTGTTGTACCGAATGTGCATATTATCCCACACGATTTCATAATTGTCTTCTGTTAGTGGCAACGAACGCACGACACCAGTGGCGGTGCCTGTCACAGATAAAAGTAGGTAATGGAACTTCTCGACTTTCGATAATTGTGGATTATGATGGACTAACGCCGCAAAAGTGTCCCGAAACGTACACCATTTTAAAATATCCCCGTCAAAGGTAGGCAGTTTAATTTTTGGTAAAGTAATATGCTTAACGTTGCTTATCGGTGGTTCCATGGGGGGTGGGCGTGGATCTAACTGTAACCTCGTACGCAATGCGTTTATATAGTAATATTGTTCCATAAACTGTGTCTTGAACGATAAATGCGAATCCATAAGTTCATCCTCGCGTGATAGTAGAAGTAAATTATCTAAAACACTATTGTGTTCGACGTTGAAGTCTGTGACAAGTGTTTCTAAGTCGCATTTTCGCGCACAAAATACATGAGCTACCTCTGGAGTCGTTTCTACGGTTAACGCGAGTTCGTACAAAATCTTCATTTGTGCCATAACATCACCCCGTTTTACGATGCATCGCTTCAGAAAACGCTCTATGTGATCTTTTTGCACATTGAGTGACATTGTAATACCCAAATATTATTATTTTTTTTAAAACAAGAATAAAAAACAAAAATTACACGCGTCACAATTTTATAATGATACGGACTTGTAAATAAAGATTCGGTGCACTCGTTAATAAATAATGTTCGGTATCGGCGACCAATCTAATATAAGTATTTATGGTTCCCGACCAACAAATATTGTACTGGCTGATCCGTCGTTTAATGTACCACAAAAAATTGATATACTGATAGGTGCTGTCCATTTTTTAGAAATTATCGGCAGTCAACAATATCGATCGATAAATGGACCGATCTATCAAGAAATGAAATTCGGATTTGTCGCGTCAGGGTTAGTAAAATTAGTACAAAGTTCGAAGTATGATAACAAAACTGTTGCGCATTTATCCATAAAAACAGAAAATTATGAATGTGGTAATTTAGAAAACCTAATTAAACAATTTTGGCAATCAGAAGAATACATAGGACCGACACCATACACCATCGAAGAAAAAGCGTGCAGTGAACATTTCCACAACACGGTACGCCGAGAAGAAAAAGGTAGTTTTATAGTACAATTACCATTTAGGAGAAACATGTCACAGTTGGGGAAATCGTATGCGATAGCGAAGCGAAGGATTTTAGCGATCGAGCGTCGATTTGAAAAAAATCTAACGTTAAAAACTGAATATGTGCGAATACGAAAATTTAAATCACATGATGTAAGTGAGCAGTGAAGAGATTGATGAACCCGGAAAAAAGTACTATTTCGCACACTATTGTGTTTCGAATTTAAATAGTAGTACTACGAAATTACTTGTCGTGTTTGATGCGTCGACAAAAACTGAATCTGGTATAAGTCTGAACGACGTCCTCTTAAAAGGACCAGTATTACAAGATGATCTGGTATATATATATTAGCTAGATTTCGAATACATAATTTCGTAATTTCAGCAGATATAAAAAAAATGTACCATCAAATAAGTGTTGCAGAAAAACATCGCGATTTTCAACGCATTTTATAGCGAGAAAATATTCATTCTCCCATTAAAATATATAAATTGAACACAATCACGTACGGTACTGTACCAGCTTCGTATTTGGCAACTGCTTGTCTACATAAACTGGCCGAAAGTGAATATAAACATAATACGGAAATTGCCACAGCAATTATGCGTGATTATTACATGGATGATTTTCTTAGTGGGCGGCAACAAAGGCAGAAGCAAAAATATTACGCGACCGTCTGATAAAATTAATGGCTACTGCGGAAATGGAACTGGGAAAATGGTCTTCCAACGATTCCAGCATTCTCGACGAATTTATTCACACCAAAAAGGAACAAAAAAACTTACATGAAATAAACGACTCAGTTACGAAAATATTAGGTATGTGTTGGAATGCTAAAACCGATAGTTTTCATTTTAAAATTCATCTAGATGAAAGAAACAAATGGATAACTACTACCAAACGCGATATATTATCTGACATTGCACGGATTTTCGACTCACTTGGTTTAGTAGGACCTATTTTAATTCGTGCAAAATTAATGTTGCAAATCTTATGGCGAGCACAGGTAGAATGGTGTGAATCTGTTCCTGATGAGATACAACGCGAGTAGTATGAATATAAGGCAGATCTTTCAAAATTGAACGAATTAATAATACCACGTCAAATTACTATAAGAAACGAAATTTGTGATATGCAAATCCACGGTTTTGCAGATGCTAGTGAAAAGGCGTATGGTTGTTGTCCATGTTTAAGGTGCACGGACCAAACAGGAAATCATTTTTCAAGGCTAATATGTGCAAAGTCCAAGGTCGCACCAATGAAGACAGTGTCGTTACCGCGCTTGGAGTTATGTGCTGCGCAATTGTTGGCACGCGTAGCATGCAAAATAATATCAAAAATGAAACTAAAATTATCGAAACAGCATTACTGGACTGATTCTAAGGTCACACATTGCTGGATAAATTCTACCTCAAAAAAATGGAAAACGTTCGTATCACATCGTGTTGGCGAAATCCAGGAAAAAACCTCGATCACCGAATGGTTATGTTAAAGGAAGTGAAAATCCAGCGGACATTATATCCCGTGGGTGTAGTCCAGCAGAATTAGCTATCTGTACATTGTGGTGGCATGGTCCCGAGTGGTTACTCAAGCATGAAGAGTACTGGCCTGTTACAAAACAAGAAGAAATAGTAAACGAGTTGCTGGACATACCAGAAAAGAAAAACGTAAATATAAGTGTTTTAATTACGTCAGAAAAGGATTTAATCGTTCATAAATATTCCTCGATAAAAAAATGACTCGGATAATTTGTTATTGTTTACGTTTCAAAGGAAATTGTTTAAACCCGAAACAGAAATGCAAAGGTGTTTTACTTCCAAATGAAATAAATAACGTGAAAATGATATTGATAAAAATAGTACAAACCCATTATTTCTCACGCGAGATACAACAACTACAGATAAATAACCAAGTATTGCCAAAAAGCCGTATCTACAAGTTGCTACCTTTTCTTGACGAGGTAGGTACAATGAGGGTTGGTGGAAGATTAAAATACGCGTCGTCTATAAGCATTTTTTAGCGCCATCCTGCGGTGCTACCGTCAGAAAGTCTGTTTACACAACATTTAATACGCGAAGAGCACGAGAATTTGATGCACGGAGGTCCGCAAGCAGTTTTAGCGTCTTTACGTGAGAATTATTGGCCTATAAATGGAAGAAATATTACACGAAAAGTAGTTCAAAAATACATCTTATGTGTCAAGCAACGCCCAGTCATCGTACAACCTATAATGGGTGATCTACCTAAAGAAAGAGTGGAACCAGGTGGCGCTTTTCTCAAGTGTGGTGTCGACTATGCCGGTCCGTTTTTGTTAAAATCCGGATTACGAAAAAACTCGCCGACGATAAAGGCGTACGTCTGTTTATTTATTTGTTTTTTACACGGGCGGTGCATTTAGAGCTAGTAAGCGATTTAAGTACCGAAGCTTTCCTACGCGCTCTAAATCGTTTCTTTGATCGTTGCGGTAAAAGTATGATAATTTATTCCGACAACGCTACAAATTTTGTTGGCGCAAATCGTCAACTAAAAGAACTATACAATTTGTTATATAATGACGAACACCGAAAGTCGACGGATGAAATGTTATTTTACTTGGGCGTAGAGTGGAAGTTCATACCGTCGCGTTCCCCGCATTCCGGTAGTTTATGGGAAGCCGGGATAAAATCCATGAAGCATTTATTGTGCCACGTCATGGGTGACGCATATTTCACTTAAGAAGAGTTACTAACGATACTCATACGTGCCGAGGCTTGTTTAAATAGTCTTCCTCCGACTCCAATATCCTGAGATCCAAATGATCTAATCCCTCTTACTCCTAGTCATTTTTTAATAGGAAACTCTCTGACAGCAATACCTGAAATCAGTGAAACATCGGTTCCAATAAATTGGCTTACAAGATGGCGCCGGGTATCTCAATACTCTCATAACTTGTGGAAACGATGAAGTAGTGAATATCTGTCACAACTACAAAAGAGATCTAAATAGGCGAAGGAAAAAAGTCCAAAATTAAAAATCGGTTCCATGGTCTTGCTAAAGGATGATAACCTCCCGGCTTAACGGTGGCGTATGGGACGAGTGTCCAAGGTAACAAGAGGGAAGGATGGAGTTATTCGGGTCACGGAGATCCAAACGGCTGGTGGTACCGTCTCTCGAGCTGTCCGGAAGTTATGTCCTTTATCTTTGGAAGATAATCCAGCGGAATAAAAAAAAAAAATTTTTTTTTGTAAATAAAGGAAAAATTATATTTTTTTTTTTTTTTATGTATAAATATTATGTTATAATATATTAATTTAAAACAAATGTTTCAAGGCGGGTGGCATGTTCGGTGCGGCGACAAATCTAATATAAGTAAATTCTCTTAAAATTAAATGTGAACCCACCGGGGTAGATAACGCGTCGGTCGGGTAGCTAGATAGGTGAAAAATATCCCTATCCCAGATAATTACCTTAGATTCGTAAAACTAATCAAGAAAGCCATACCAAGAGGACATAGACAGAATTATATACCATGCTAGAATAAAGATTGCAAGTTACTACTACAGGAATACGAACAATCGGGAAGCGAGGTAACTGCGAACCGTTTAATGGCCTTACTAGACGAAAAAAGAAAGAACCGGTGGATCTCCACAATGGGGGAGATGAACTACATCCACTTGAGCAGGAAAAGCTGGGCTCTCCTGAGAAAACTAGGAGCTGCGCAGCCATCAAGGAAAGTTGGATGCGTCACGACTAGCGACATCGCTAACTTTCTGTTTAAAACGTCTAACATCAAACCTCAAAAGTGCGTCAAAACAGAAGTGAGAAAAGAACTTACAGAGTTACTAAAACTATGCAAAGAAAAGTCGGCACTCATGATAGACTTCACCCTGGAGGAAGTCCAAAATGCACTGAAATCAGTTAAAAATGGAAAAGTGGCTAGAACGCACTGAGTGCTTCCGGAGTTACTCAAAAATATTGGGCCCAAAAGCATTAGATGGATCGCAACATTGGTCACTAATATAGTTAACTCTAGCAACATCCCAAAGTCAAAAGTTATAGCCATCTTAAAGCTTAACAAAGAACCCACCAATTCCAAAAATTATAGGCCAATATCTCTACTGTCATCAACGTACAAACTCTTTGAAAGATTGATCTTAGCACGCTTACAACCATTAATTAAAGCATCTTAAACCTGTTGAACAGGCTGATTTTAGAAAAAACAGGAACTGCTGCGACCAAGCATTAGATCTGGCTACGCACCTAGAAAACGGATTTCAAAGACAGGAAAAGTCCAGCGCAATTTTCCTGCACCTCTCGTCAGCATACGACATAGTCTGGAAGAGAGGCCTAATACTAAAACTAGCTAAAACAATAAAATGTAGAACAACGGTACGACTAATTGACAACATCCTTTCAAATAGAAAATTCCGAGTATTTCTCGGAGGCAAATTGAGCCACTATAAACGCCTTCAAAATGGACTCCCGCAAGGGTCTGTACTCTCCCCGTTGCTTTTCAATGCATATATAGCAGATATAATAGATACATCTTCGAGAAAGTTTATGTACGCGGATGACGTGGCGTTGACAAGCCAGAAGTTTCACAGAATTAGAGTGCACGCTTAATGAAGACTTGGGAAAAATTTACAAATATTTTCAAAAATGGCACCTGACACTAAATCCAAACAAGTCTGTAACAAGAACCTTTCATCTTAACAATCGGGATGCAAAAAAAGAACTTTACATAATAATTGCAGGCAACAAAATTGCTACAGAAGAATGTCCCAGGTATTTAGGAGTAAAGTTCGACAGAACCCTAACTTATAACCAACACCTGGAAAGCAATAAAAATAAGTTAAAACAGGCAATAACATCATTGCTAAGTTAGCCGGCACTAGCTAGGGATGTAGCACCAGTGTACTCCGAACTTCACCCCTAGCATTGATGTACAGTGTCGCTGAATACTGCTCACCAGTATGGGCCAGAAGTGCGCACTGCAAAAAAGTAGATATACAGTTGAATAACACTATGCGTATCATCTCTGGAACTGTAAAATCCACACAAACGGAATGGTTACCGGTCCTATCATATCTAGCCCCTCCTGACCTTCGAAGGCTATCTCATACTACAAAGGCCATTCCAAAACTAAGCACTTTTCAAAACCTACCGCTACAAAAGGATGTCCTAGAACACTCCCCGATGAGGTTAAGGTCAAGACATCCTATCTGGTGTACATGATGAGTCCACAGAAGGGCTATGGAAAAAACGATGGGAACTATCAGAAATACGTAACAATAATCTGGTTACCGACCCAACTATAAAAGTACCTGGATGTGATCTTTCACGCGCCCAATGGACAGCCATCAACCGCATCAGGACCGAAAAGGGGAGATATAATTACATACTTTATAAATGGGGAATGGTCGACTCTCCACTAATAAATACGTAATAATAAAAACAATTTAATAAATGAAATAACATTTTTCTGTAAACACTTTTTCTACCAGAAGGAGTGCTCCGATCTTTACAAGGTTACCCGGTTTCCGGTAGCAAATTGCATCTAGTGCATCCACCCATCCTAACACCCGACGAGCGAAGTATTTCCACCCCCCACTGCTGGCTTTTTTTTAAGTATCGTAATATTTAAATTTAATCAAATGAAATTACAGATATTTTTTCAAACCTCCTATCAAAAATAGTAGCCTAACCTAACCTAATATAAACCAATATTTTAATTTAAAAAAAAATAAATAACATTTTTTATGCATTATGTCAGAAGACCGGTACTCGAACTATACTAACAACTACAAAACACTACAATCATCAAAGTATTATTTCAGAAATCTGGTACAAGAATATAATACGATCATCGATCAAAAATATAGGTACACACTGCGAGAAATAAAATAAGTCTATTATTATTATTATTATTATTATTTTCTTATTTTAATTTTCAACAATATGTCTAGTTTCAAAATTATCAGTAGAAGGATGAAAAAAATCTGATTATTTTATTACAGAAGTGAGTAGACTTATTAAAATCGATCGATTTAAAAAAACTAGATCAAATACTTATTTTTAAAAAATTATATAAATATTTTGGATTTTACACAGTTTTTTAAATTCGCTTCCCCATTAGTAAAATCTAAATTAAAATTATTATGTACTCATTCATCATATAAATTTAATTTATTCGTTGATTGTGTTTATGAAAATAGGTAGTGTAATAATATATTATGGACTTTACCCTTTTGTCTATACGAGATGGGTTTTCGCATCAAATCCGGAGATATTTTTATATTATCGGGTTTAAACTATTTTTTTTTATTGATATCGGACTCCTCCCCGGAATCTTATCCCCTAGGCAATACTTCGATGGAGGACCAATACTCATACCTCATAGAGACGATCCAAAAGAGGCCACCATAATTTATTGAATAAAACATAGATACACAATAAGTGGGGGGCCTCTATCCCCTCAAGGTCACCGTTTAAGTAGTACTCATTTGTGTATACTACACCAAAGCTACACTCAGAATCGTTTTATGGAATGCAATGATTTATCATTGCTTTCAAATGCAATAAAATTACCAAGAGTACCCTGTCCAGTAGCAAAGTGCATCCTTCCCTACGGACACCCAACGAGCGAAGTGCTTCCAACACCTTACTGACCGGCATTTTATATTTTAGTTAATTTAGTATGATTATGATTTAGTATATTATGGGTCCCTGCATAAAGAAATTTGTTATATAAGAACTTAGGCATTAAAATATTTTTATTAAAACCCATATAATACAATAAATTTAATTTTTAAGAAAAACCGTAGGTAGTTTTCATTTATGTTATCGTATAACTATTTACGCAGGTGTATCTAAGTGCGCACAAAAGGAATAGAAACATACATCTATAGTCCATATTATGTACATGCATTTTCTACACCATTTAACGCATACAAAATTATTTCACTCGAACTTGTTTTTAAAATGTAATATCGCCAAGAGGAACATAGATATACATATTGAATTTTAAATTTTGTACAAATCCGCGTATACCAATCAAGGTTAATATATTCAAGGACTGAAGTATAAAATATGTACGGATTAAATATCCGTTTAAGCTATAATTAAAAAAATACTATGGGTAGTCTATACTACTATTTATGTAATGTCTAGAATTTTGTGCTACTATGTCTTAGGAAAATTCCAACCAATTTGTTAAATAATTTAATAGCAATAAAATATCACATATAAAGTTCAAATATTTCAAAATTATTAATATAATATTTTAGATTCTATACTATACGTCATATTTTAAAGTTAGTGTCCTTGAAGTTCAATAATACTGATCCTGAAAGTTTTGTCAAAAGGATGGAGGTTAGTAAAGTAAAGTTATTGAAATAGGACATTTTAAAATAAATAATTTAAAAACTAAAGTTCATAAACTAAATTTAACTTTATAAAAAAAAAAAAAAATACACGAAAATACAATATTATTGTGCTAGTTAATTACAAAATACAGCCATGTCGAAAAATATTATAGAATTTGATAATGCGCCGTAAAGATTCACAGTTTAACGTAAATCAATGGAAAAACTACGGTATGGAATTGAACAATAGTCCCAGGTTGTCTGATATTTCAGTAAACGCGAGCCTAGTCGTAGCATAGTGGCCTCACTCATCAGAGGGTTTCCTAGTCTAAAAAGTATCTTTAATTTTAAATTTCTTCTCATTAGTACAGCTATATTTGATGCATCGATGGCGGATTGTCTATCCCAAATATCCCCAAATAGTTACATGGTATACTTTTGTTTGTGCCCCCGTGTAAATCCAATGACATACCTGCTATATTTTATATAGTCTTAGGCATGTGTGACAAATGCACAGCCGATATAATATTACACTTAGCAATGGCGGAATGATATTGACATAAAAAATATAAAAAATTTGGAAAACTGAGTCTAAATTAGAATATATCGGAATCCTTATTGCATCACTAGATCGATTGATAAATTGGAAAAGAAAGCTTCTAAATTTATATGATATGTATTGTTCAGTAAATTATCTTCTCATTTTTTCTTTATATTCGTTAGGTCCATAATGCAAAATTACCTTTTATTGTTGTATATATATATTTTAAAAATATGCCACTTTTTGAATTCCACCTACTATACGACCATTAATAAATCACCCTCCGCGCTACCATTATCAAACCAGTCGTCGACGTAGTCATGCGTAGTCAACACACTCTCGTGCTTGTCGTACCTTTTTGGCGTATTTTTTGTTCGTTTTAGTTTTGTGTCACTACTACCATCACCACCATCACCATTACCACTGTCACCACCACCACCATCATCACTGTTACTGTCACCACTTTCAACACCACTCATCGGCATTACCATCCATAATACTGTTTTTATTATATATTTATTTTATTTAAATTGCCCCACTTGCTGGCCAGCACATTTATGCCCCCAAATATTATATTTACAATCATTTCTAATAGTAGACCGTCAACCCGGCGATCACAACAAAAACTGTCTTATCTATATATTTGGTTACCTAAATCCAAACTTCACTACTTCTGGCTCTTACTTTAAGCTACTTACAGACTAATCTAACATCACTACCTATCAAAACAATTACCGCATGGTCTGACTCTACGGTAGTTCTTACGTGGATTAAGATGCCAACAGTGAGGCTGAAGACATTCGTGGCTAATCACATTGCCCAAATTCAACATATCACTTCACCAGACATATGGAGACATATACCAACTATACAAAATCCCGCAGATTGTGCCTCCCGTGGGCTAACACCAAAAAATCTCGTTGACCATATCCTTTGGTAGAACGGTGCAAGGTTTCTTCACAGTCATCAGATGTGTGGCCATCAGCTATAAACATCAGCAATATTGAGCCCAATGTGTATCAATTAGAAGAAAAACGAATTACGTTGCTAACAGTTCAACCTGAAGAGGAATGCCAAATTTGCACGCCTCGGCAGAGCTTTAAAAGGTTCTGAGTCTTACTGCATATTAGTTACGATTTGGAAAACATCTAACCCATGAACCCATTGATTTCGACAAAACTAAATCACCGAATAGCAAAGAGAAGGATAAAGCACTGCATGCTCTAATACGATGGGTAAAACGTATTCACTTTGCGGAGGATTTGAAACGCCTTACTTCCGGAAAACCTTGTTCAACAAAACTCCGATTACTGAAAACCTATTTAGATCCGGAGGTATATCTTCTAAGGGTGGGCGGTCGTCTTCGAGAGTCCGATCTACCATACGAATCAAAATACCCAATCTTACTTCCAAAACAATCTCAGTTAACTATATTGTTGATTGATTATGTACACCATCTTCACTGCCATCCAGGACCGCAAACAACTCAAAATATTTTACTCCAAGAGTTTTGGATTATTTCAGCACGCAGTATTATTCGAAAACGACTATGTTAATGTATACCTTGCTTCAAAGCAAAACCCACGTCTGTGCAGCCTAGTATGGGAGATTTGCCACGACCAAGGCTGATTGACATCAAAGCATTCGCCCAGGTAGGGGTTGATTTTGCCGGACCCTTTATGGTAAAGGCTGCTCTGCTACGACGAATACAACCCACAAAGGGTTACTTATGCAATTTTATCTGCATGACAACTTGTGCAGTACATTTAGAACTAGTGAATGGTTTGTCAACAGCTCTCTTCTTATCAGCCCTTAACCACTTTGTTAGCCGTCGTGTGCGATGTACAGACATTTATAGCGACTGCGGCACAAATTTTATTGGAGCGAAGCGTTATTTGGAGGAAGTTCAGGAAATCATCACCTCACCTGAGACAGCCAAAAGCATCGCGAATCTACAAATTAAATGGCACCTTAACCCTCCTTCAGCTCCACATATTGGTAGCCTTTGGGAGGCGGCCGTAAAATCTGCAAAAACCTTACTTTCTCGTACGATTAGTGATCACATTTTGACGTATGAAGAATTATGTACAGTTTTCCATCGAGTTGAGGCCATCCTTAATTCTCGACCATTAGGTCCTATGTCATCAGATCCTAGTGATTTTCAACCACTTACCGCTGGACATTTCCTTACAATGGCACACCTTGTAACTCTACCAGCTCCTATCGTTACCAGTCCCATTCTGAATCTTGGACTTCAAAAACGGTGGACACTCGTCCAACGAATACAACAGCACTTTTCGGAACGATGGCAGAAAGAGTACCTACATACCATCCAAGTACGAGGGAAATGGTACAAGGATGAGCGAAATCTTGTCCCCGGAGAACTTGTACTTCTGAAAGAAATGACACAGCCCATCACATAGAAAACTGCACGCATCCTAGACGTTCATCCTGGAAACCATAATAACGTACGGGTCGCCACTATCCGTACCGCAGATGGGAAACAGTTCAAACGCCCGGCAGTCAAGCTGTGCTGCTTACCAATTAGTTATTGAAGCCTAGTGGCCTCAAGATGGGCGGTATGTTCAGTAAATTATCTTCTCATTTTTTCTTTATTTTTGTTAGGTCCATAATGCAAAATTACCTTTCATTGTTGTATATATATATTTTAAAAATATGCCCCTTTTTGAATACCACCTACTATACGACCATATAATAAATAATAAATAATCATATAAATCATAATAAATCACCCTCCACACTACCATTATTAAACTAGTCGTCGACGTAGTCACGCGTAGTCAAGACACTCTCGTGCTCGTCGTACCTTTTTGGCGTGTTTTTTGTTCTTTTTGGTTTTGTGTCACTACTACCGTCATCACCATCACCATTACCACCGTCACCATCACCACCGTCACCACCATCACCATCATCACCGTTACTGTCACCACTTTCAACACCATTAATCGGCATTACCATCCATAATACGGTTTTTATTATATATTTATTTTATTATACTATATTTTTTGTGTATTTTATTTATATTGCCCCGCTTACTGGCCAGCACATTTGTGCCCCCAAATATTATATTTATAATCATTTCTAATAATAGGCCGTCAACCCGGCGATCACAACAAAAACTGTCTTAACTATATATTTAGTTATCTGAATCCAAACTCACCTAATACAGTCCATTAAAATCCAAAACATGTGTACTTTTTGACATAGGGAAACATAAGATAAATAAATTTAATTTTTACGAAAAACCGTAGGTGGTTTTATTTATGTTATCGTATAACTATTTACGTAGGTGTATCTAAGTGCGCACAAAAGGAATAGAAACATACATCTATAGGCCATATTATGTACATGCATTTTCTACACCATTTAACGCATACTAAATTATTTTACTCGAATTTGTTTTTAAAATGTAATATCGCCAAGAGGAACATAGATATATATATATTGAATTTAAAATTTTGTACAAATCCGTGTATACCAATCAAGGTTAATATATTCAAGGATTGAAGTATAAAATATGTACGGATTAAATATCCGTTTAGATTATCTTCTTCTCCTTCGCCTTCTCTCCCAACTATTTGGGGTCGGCCACCCTGGTCCTACACTTCCACTTAACTCTATTTCCAGCATCTTCTTCACTTACTTACACCTTCCTCATATTACTTGGCATCACATCCCCCCATGTCTTTTGAGAACCTCTTTGAGAAAAGTTCACATATATTTGATTTTTTAATTTTTCTTCTTCCTCTGTTAAATAGTTTATAAGTATATTGATATTATATAATTCATAATTTTTTTTAGCGACATTTTATGGATAACATAAAATACTTTGAAGCATTTTTGCCTATTTCAATTATTGGTTTTCGTAGAATTTTAAATTGTTGAATTAATTTTAATAGAATCAAGTGATAATTAATTAGTACATAAAACCATAGCTCATAGGCTTATGTTTAGTGGTATTAATTTTAATGAAATTAAATATTTTTTTTTAAAACATTCAAAATCTGCTATTATTATAATAAGTATTTTATCAGATCTAGCAAAATTTTTAAATTCTGTAAACTTATCCTTTTCATCAGGTATTATTGGGTTGCATAATTTATGCTTACCACAAATCTGTTGATGCTTTTCCAACCCGATATAACCCCAAGGTCTAATTTTATTGGGTTTACTACTAAATGTATTAATACAATGTTTACAGATAATTAATTTTCTTTTGTGATTAGTAATTTGTGATCTTATTAATCTAGAAAAATTATTAATATAGCAAAAATGTAACCGTTTATTGTCCCCGAAAACAAATGAATCAAAATGATTTTTTCTCTTTTATACATACGTGTAGAGGGTAAATTCGATTCTTTATATCTTTACTAAAAATATTAATTGATACATTATTAGTTCGTTTAAATTTTTTTTAACTTGTTTAATTGAAGTTGGAAAATTAATACAATTAAAATTCAAACCACTTTTTTATCCAGAAAATTAAAATTTTTTATAGTCATTATATTTTTATTATATTCATTTTCATTTTCATAATTTATATATCATTATATTTTGTTAATATTGCACATTTTAAGCATTCATTATCATTATTTTTCTCATTTTTAATAGCTTTTTTATTTTCTATCGGTTTGGGTAACTTGATATATATTCCACCTCCCACTAAATTAACTTTGTTCGTTCTAAGCGGGATTCCGTTTATCAGTTTTAACGATCAGTTAGATCCCTTTGTTAAAAAATTACTTTCTTCCGTCAAAAGTTTACGGAACATATTGTTTAATAAATAATTGTAATTAGAATCTGAATATGCTAAAATATTAGATGTTTTAAATGCTACGTTCTATTCTATATTGGTTAAAATATTTTCATAAACACAATCAACGAATATATTAAATTTATATGATAAATGAGTACATAATAATTATAATTTAGATTTAAGTATTGGTGAAGCGAATTTAAAAAACTGTGTAAATCCCAAAAAATTCATATATATTTTTTAAAAATATGTATTTGATCTAGTTTTTTTAAATCCCACGATTTCAATAAGTCTACTACATTCAGTATTTAAATAATCAGATTTTTTCATCCTTCTACTTCTTCTTCTTCTTCTCCTTCGCCTTCTCTCCTAACTATATGGGGTCAGCCACCCTGATCCTACACTTCCACTTAACTCTATCTCTCGCATCTTCTTTACCTACTCCCACCTTCTTTATATCACTCGCCATCACATGCCCCATCTCTTTTAAAAACCTCTTTGAGAAAAGTTCACATACTTTTGATTTTTAAATAGGCTTTCTTCTTCCTCTGTTAAATAGTTCATAAGTGTAATGATATTATATAATTAATAATTTTTTTTAGCTACAGTGATAATGAAAAAAATGAATCTCTTTTTCGGTCTTCCTCTCCACCTCTTACCAACAACATGCATTTCCCTTACTAATCTTACTGCCTCAGTCTCTTCCCTCCTTAATACATGCCCGAGCCATCTTAATCTATTCTCTCTCATTTTGTCTAC
>JAIPRL010009041.1:0-12778 GCA_025469235.1 Pemphigus obesinymphae | reverse complement strand
TAGCAATGAAAAGTAGTTTGGGTTTGAGGATATTTTTAGATTAATTGTAAAATGAACTTATATATTTTTAAATTGTTAGATTTTTATTTTTCCTAAAATTACTTAAAAATTGCCTATACTGAACTCCTTAAAAACGGCCGGTGTCGAAGCCCCTTAAGACTTTAAATACCGCAACAACAGTTTTTAACCCATTAATAATACCCTAGACCTGGATGTCCGTTTTTTTGGCATACACAATACACATATATCTGTGTTATCAATGCATATCCAGACGCCTGTGTTATTAGTACTAGTGTATGTTACATAATGTAACTCGTAAAAAAAAAAAAATAGTATGGGTGCTTTTAAAATATTTTATAATGTTCTATAAATATCTTATTGATGGAAAAATTCAGAACATCCCAGATTTTTTCATCGATGATCTTCTATACTGATCCTTTAAAAAATCAAGTAAGATTTTTAATTTAAAGATCTAAAGTTTGTAAACGACATTGAAAGAGTTGTCCATCAATTACAGTTAAACAATTTAAATGATTTAAATGTTTTTGAATCCTGTACAAACATTAACATTTTTACATCAAAATTAGCATTATACAACGCTGTTCACAATTTGCATACTGCCCAACTATTCTTTAATGTATTACAATCGATTTGGAATAATTTTTTAAGCGTTTTGTAAATATTCATTTATTAGAAAAATTCAAAAAATTCCTGTTTTTACTATTAACATCTCTTCAAAAACCCTCTAAATTTTTCTTTTTATAGGAATTGATTACCGATATAATATCGATGAATTACCTGAAATGCATATACAATATTGAGAAAACTGTTCTTCGATTATGGTTAAAATCCCAACAGATGTATTAACATGTTGACCTACGCACGTATTTTCAAAGTATATATATCGCCCAGTGCGCATGTTATTTTTTTCATTTAATTTAATTTTGTTACCTACTAATAAAAAGTTTTTCATTTTTGTTCATTAAAAAGATTTTAGAAAAATCCTATGATAACGCTACCCAAATATCAAATTTCCTCAAGCCACGTGCATTAAATAAGAGCTCATTTATCGAAAATATATATAGGACGCCAATTGGCGTCGTGAGCTTTTTTATAGCACGCATAGGATGCCAATTGGTGTCCATGCGCTGTCAACGTGTTAAACATATTTATATCAAAATTTAAATCTAATTGAAGTTATTGTTATAGATCAAATTATTTAAAAATATTTTTAGTCTGCAAAATTCGGAGCATTTTTAATTTTTCTCCCCTCCATAACGCCTCATAATTGAATATTTTTAAAATAAATATTGATTATTGGTGTCACTTTATACCCTTTCAAATCTTACATCTTATTATTTTTTGTTAATATTATTTTGTGTACACAAAATCAAGGGTCATTTTCTTGAATTTATTTAAGAAAAATGAATTAATATATTTTAATTCTGTTTTTCATACATGTTAATATAAACCTTATAGATATAGTGGTTGATGAAAAAATCTTTTTTTTTTTAAATGAACTCTGCAGGACGCAATTTTCAATGTAGAACAAAAAATTTAAAAGATTTTAAAAGAAAATACCGAAATCTAGTGAAGTGTGTAGGATTTTTCAGAAACATTAATTTTTATAATAATGGCATCAATTTAAAAGAAAAAGTTTTATGAACAAATTGGTAAAATATTTGTCATAAATCATTAAATTTCAATCAATCAAAAAAATTCTATGTAGTTCATTAGAAAATATCATTATATAGCTACAGTTAAAATTAATCTGTGATGCCTGGGCTATACAATTGACCTTCCAAATGAACTCAAAATGTAAAAAGCGAGCATTGCTCTTAAATTGGTGACTTCACTAAAAAATTGACTGTTTGGACCATTTAAAAAAATTTTCCTCACATACAGACTTTTGGGTATAATTTTTAAATAGTTAAAAAATTATTTAAGCCAATAAAAAAAATATATACAAGATTGTGTAGTATTTTTTAGTACATAATTGTTATATATATATAAATTATATTTTTAAAAGCATATTATATAATAAATTCTGTTAATTTTGAACAAAATCATTTTTTTTTTAAATTTTTTCAGTGAAATAACACTTTATTTAATCGATTTTCATTATATTTCCAATCCAATAAATGAACACCAAGATTTGGCAGTTGAATAATTATTTTAGATAACAATGAATGACAAATTTGTTTTCCTCGACATTTATATACTAATAATATAATATATTTATCTTTAAAATTAAACATCGTCATTCAATTAATCAATCATTATTGCCTATTATTAAACATGTCTGATAAACAACATTACTGTCAATAAATTCAAATCTTATCAAATATATATATTAATAATGTTACCAAAATCATTATTTCTATTTTTTTGTATGAAGATCGGTATTGTCACTGAACATTCTATTGTCCAGTTCTTATAATAATTAAAACGTAAAATGTGTTCATTCACTGGTATCATCACCCTACTTTCTAAAAATGTTGACCAGAAAAAGCACATTATCCATTACAATTAGATAATATATTACCTACTTATCCTTTGACTTTTTTCCCAACTATTGAACTATTTGAGGGCGGCTACCCTAGTCTTCCACTTCCACATATTTAACTTGAATCTCCTACATCCTCTTCACTTACAGCTACCCACCTCATATCACATAACACTCCTTTTTTGTTGTTCCTCCTTTTCTTCAACAAACATTCTCTTTACCAATCTCATTTTGTCCACTATTGAAGCCATTATAGGTACTCATTTCTTATTTTGTCTTCTCCAGTCACTCCATTTATCCTCCTTAACATATTTACTATACTCATCCTCTGTTTTATCTGCCTATCTAAACTGGATATTATAACATATCATTTCTATCTTATAGGAAAACAAAAATATTTTTAAATATATAAATTCAAGTTGTACATTTCACTAACTGATGGCAGAGCCGTAGCAAGGGATGAGTCTATTCCATGTCAAATCAACATAGTATAAATATCTATTGAAATTTCGCACATTTATAGTATTTATATTTATATATATTTGGTGTTGAGTTACTTGTAGAATTATTTATAAATATAAATAAATACCCAGTTTCTACAAAAAGAATTTGTTTTTATTTAACAAATTCTTTTTGTAGAAACTGGGTATTTATTTATATTTACCTACTTCAATTTACAATTGTATTAAATGTACACAATTCTAAGGACATAATTATATCTGTAAGATGGTGAGTGGCGATTATATATAAAGTATTTTCTGTAATTAAAATATAGTTGAGTTTTATGTGACAAAGTTATTGGTATGTGGCAGAAAAAGTTCTGTAATCTGTATCATTATGAACATATAAAGATCGAAAAACTTGGAAAAATCATTCATTAATATATTGTTTTTATATAACATAATTATAATGTATTATGTTTTAACATTTATTAATATAATGTTTTTAAATTAATATACGAAATTTGAATCTATATATATATATGTATATATAAATCGGTTTGAAAATGGTAAAAAAGGTCAATTGTCTATTTTCTACCAAATTTTTTTAAAAAAATGGTATAGATAACAAAAAGTGGGCTAAAAATGGATGGTACCTCACATCCCAAAGCGGAACGAAAAGCATCCCGTTTAAAGTTTGTCGGGACAATGGGATTCAACATCAAAATGGGAAATGCCGTGAAAAACAGGACGTATGGTCACCACCCTAGTGTATAGGTATATTTATTGATTGTCCCCCAATGAAAATTCCTGAAAAAAATGCACTGTTTACACATTGAGGTGGAGGGCTATAATAGTGTGGAAAGTAATTTAACAAGCAACTTTTACACACGCATTCACATGTCATAAATTAGACGAACCATATTTCCATTGGATTAAACATGTAGAAAATATCCATTTACTTTGTAATACATGTTTGTATTATTTGTATACAAAGCCTTGTACCAAAAAACACTCCGAACACCAATACCTATATATGTCTAAAAAATCAAAACCGTTATTCACAAAACCTGAACCCATAATTTGAATTATTTTTTTATGATGATAAATAATATATATAAACATGTATAAACACATTAGGAAATATTCGTCATTTATTATAATAATGAAAATATAGTTATAGTAATACAATGTTTTAATTTGAAACATTAATATCATTAATTTTTTTTTTCAGTTATTAGATGAAATTGTTTCTTTTAAAAGTTTGGATTCCAAATCAAAAGCTACTGTACATGCAATACATGCAGCTATATTAATGGAGTATGGTGGAAATTTCAACTATTTTAAAAAAGCTAATAAATGTATAAGCAAAGCATGTGAATTAGATCCTAATACTTCTTATTGGTTTTATATATATTCACTTATATTGACTGCTGAAAGACATGCCTTACATTCATATAAATCATGTCCTACCGAATATGAATTAAATGCGATTCAGCATGCTATTATGCTGTCTGATGGAAAAAATGTATTTTTCAACTATCATAGAATGACATTAGACAGAGACACTACAATTTATAATTTTCATAATAATATAAATAAACGTGATAAATCTGCAATGGAAAAAAATCTTCAGGAAAACCAAAAAATTGTTCAAATGATCAAGTATGTAAAACAAAGATAATGCTATTATTATTATTATTTATTTAGGATTATCCTTTTCTTGCCACTGAAGAATGTTATATAGTAATTTTTCCATACATGTAAAAAATATATATTATATTTACAATCTATATACCTACATACAGGATGATCTACCAATTATTATAGTCGAGTGTACAAAAAATTAGTGCTGGCCATCCTTCATCTAGTAGATTTTTTCAGTAGTGATTACCAAATGTGCATATAATAAGCAGCATTTATATTTGCTGCAATATGTAACTATCACAATCAGTAGAAAAATCATTGTCATGTCTGTGGGTATGCAGAACAAGTGGGGGGGAGGGGCTAAGCACTTATTTTTTGTGCTTTTGACTAGTGGCATTAATGAAACATAAAACAAAATACATTGTTATGAAAGATTCAACGAAAGTTTTTAAAATAATCAGGATCAAATATCCAAAAACAAATAAATTTTTCTAGTAGAAAATGTCTCACCAAATTATTTTTAATGACTATATATTTTATAATTTTAGAACCATAATAGGTATGAAGCCAAAAGACCCTCTAATAATAATTCAGTGTGCTAGAACTTTAATGACTCTTCCAAGTATGGTTCGTGATTTAAAATTGGGAAAACAATATTTGAAAGATGCTCTAGAAATAGCACCAAATGATTCGTCAGTTTTACATGCTATTAAAAAAGCGATTGACATTTATAATGGAATGGTAAAATTATATTTTTCTAGATACCTACCTATATATTTTGATATTATGATATGATTTTTTTAATTTATTTAATAATTTTAGTCTTTAAAGAATAAACATGTAGCAACTAAAACTACACAAAATCAACCACTATTGAAGAATAAAATGTTACCATATAAAGAGGAACTAGAACTAATAGTGAAAAAATATAAAACTGGTAAAGATCCTATTCCTTCCTTAACTGATTTGGCTGCTAAATATAATGGACATATTAGAAATATAATTATGGCTGAGATTTGTTCATATACAATATTATTCACTGACAACTTAAGAACTAGCGTTGAACAATTTATAATGTTAATTGAACAACCAGGAATTGCCAATAGTTCTTTAATTACGGTTTGTATTTTTGAATATTTAAATATTAGTAAATATTTTTATATTTGTTTTAATTTTTACTTGTATTTTATTTTTGAATTTATTATAATATGTATATCAGTAAATATCCTAGCTTTAATTATAATAATTAGAAATCAAATAAATATTTTTGTGATAAAGTTCATAGAAATTTTTTTACAATCATAGTAATTGATAGATTTTAAAAATAAATTTGTAAAAATTCAATACTACCTACAAAATGACCTACTACATATTATGGATAAAAATTGAATAGTAGATAATTTTAGTATCCAGCCAAAATAGCGAGAAAAAAAATATCAAAAAATTAATATATACTTATCGGTATATACTCAGTATAAAATAATGTATCGTTTTATATAATACAATAAACTTTAAATGTAGGTACATTGGTTTTAAACTTAAGATTAAAAGACTTACAAATTTTTTTTAGTTTTTATTAAATTTTAGGTACATACCTACTTATTTGTAAAATAAATACTTATTAATATTATAAATAAATATTTATTTATTATTATTTACAAATTACAAAAATACTATATTTTTTTGTCCTTCAAAAATGTATGTAAAATTGAAATAGAACAGTATTGAACCAAAATATAGTACCTTATATATACCTATTTTTGTTTTAAAATCCTAAATACAGTGTATTATCGGCCAATGTGTCAATGTATAATTAAAGTTGCTGAGATACAGAAGTGAATGTTGGTCCATCATCCCTAAGATTTTAATCAGAATATTGTATACCTACTCTGTCTAGCAAAAGAACGCGTTGCGGGCTGATCAAAGTTCGTCTGTTCACACATCCCTGCTAGTGCTCATCCATAGTGTTTCCACCTAGACCGGCAAGTGACCGACGGTGCGCTCAGACGTCTAGCTCGATGACGATCATACTGGTGGTTACTGTTTATCGTGTTGCTACCAATACTGTGCATATGTTTGCATTATTCCGTATATGGGCTGACGGGCGATAATATCAATAGATTTTTGATTAATACAAAAAAACATTGGCGTAAAATAATAATAGTCGTATAATAGTATCACACACCGAGCATTGTCATCTTCTCTATCGACCACCGTCGGAGTGGTCGGATTGCTAGAGAAGTGAAAATGGGAACTCGACAGTCACTCGGTTGTCAGTCTGCATGTGTAGAATCAGCGCGTTCTCTCACTGGACAGAGTGTAGTATTATTATTTTATGAGCAATGATAAATTGGTGGAATGCAATGGTTTATCATTGAACATCATATAAAAAACAATTCTGAACGTAATTTGTTAGTTACCTATGGCTGATACAAAACTGCTATGCATTACATAATATTTTTAAATTACATTTAAAAGATTTAAATATGTTTTAATTGTTTAATTTTCATTTTTTCAAAAATTAAATTTAAAATACATGACCCCCAGTAAATTGAATGTAGCATACAATTACAAAAATATTTTATATTTATTTCAACTTCATTTTTTTTTTTGACATTATAAAAGTTTATATTATTAGTTTATTGGTTTATATTAGTTTAGGAATAATACCAAATTATTTATTTTTTTATTATTATCTCCAACATACCTGTGTGCTGTAACTAAATTGATATAAATCACTAATTGTGTCTGCTTGATAAGTAAATGATGAATGCAAACATTATTTCAGTAACAACTAATAATAATGGTATTGAGAAAAATATATTATACAATAATCTGTGGAATATATATATATACTAATATATACTATTTTTTAATATAAGAAATAAATAAAGGTAATTAAGGTGGTTGTCATTTGCGATTTTATTGAGAAATGCTATTTTTACTATTTATACCTACAAATATTATAATACAAATATATTATGGCCCTCACTGTAAAAGCTTTAAAAAAATACACACCTCTATTCCATTCACTATGAAATAATTTACTTGTTTATTTCATAATATATTATTTGTATATATAATTAATGTTTAATTTTGTTGGTCACAAAGTTTTTCTCATCGTCCTTTAACTATCCTAAATCCATTCAAAATTGTACCAAAATTAAATAACATTAAGAAAAAAAAATACTGTACAAACACATAGGTAGTATTGATATATATTTTTGGAGTAGCTTAAGTAAATTCTGAAAGGAGGTCTATAGTTTCCTTGGTTCTCTTCTATACTACGCTTATGGCTTAGTTTGTTAATTATTATTTTATTTTATTTGTTTTAGAACCATATATCATCATTCAGTTCAAAGAAGTTTAATTTAGCAGAGCTTTTTTGTAATGAAATCAGATTGGCTACTAATTCATGTGATACTTCTGAAGATATCTTGTTTTATTTAAAAATGTTGGCTAAGATTATGGAAACTTGTCATTTAAACATAAAAGATCTAGATTCATCTATGAAGGTTAAATTAAACATGGATTCATCTGCTAAATCTACATGTTCAAATACAACACATACAAATGAAACTAATTTATCGGATAATGAAAGTATTGATATAACACATCAAACCAGAAACAAAGGTCGTAAACCAAAGCATTTACAAAAAACGGGTCCTAAAGTATTTTCCCAAAAATCTGAATTTAACAAAACAGCAAAGAAGACAAATGACTATTTAAGAAATGCTGCCACTAAAAATAATAATGCGTCAACAAATGTTCAAAATAAAACTCATCAGGCAAAGGCAAGTGATGAATTGAAATTTAAAATGTCAAAGTTTTTAAATTCCTCTGTGGATAAGTCTAATGAGAAGCCTAGCTCATCCAATAACACTAATTTTTCTATGGAAAATCTTAAAAATTTACAAACACAAGCAGAAATAGAGAATTATACCAAGCAGTTGTACCAGAATATTTTAAACAATACACAACAACAACGGATTACTCACAATTTACGTAATTCTCAAGATCTTAATATGTTTTTTAATCAAAACTATGCAAATTTCAGCCCTCTCGCATTTCAACAAACTCAATTTCAAAATATACATCCACCTCCATTACTAAGTTTAAGGCCCCAAATAAGTGAACAAAATCCACACCCTGCTAAGTCATCGCCAAAAAAAGACACACAAAAAAAAAAATAAGTTCTATAAAATCTATTTGTGAAAATATGTCTTACATTAAAAAAAAAAAAAACTAGAACAATAATATATATATAAGTACTCATAAATCCACAACATAATTTTTTCTGGTATATTAATTAAAAACAATATTTTTTCATTTAAATTTATTGATTATTTAACTATTGAAAATATCAAACATCTGTATTAGTATAATACTCATTTTTTTCTTCTTATAATTAAAATTCATTATTAGGGTTTTCAAAAATAAATAAATATTGATTGTTAACTAATTCAAAATTGTCATGAAAAAGGTATTCTATTATTATTATTTTATTTGCTATATAAATAATATGAGTAGACAGTATTGGTATTAATGTAAGATTTAATTTGTTTAATAATACAGTGTAAGTACATTTATTTTATTTTATATAAATATAACCCATTAAGTTCTTTGTGTTGAATAATTTTGAAATTTACTATATTCAAAATTATCAAATATTTTTTAAATTTTAGAATTTTATCATTAATTTTATAATATACAAGTAAGACACTTTTTTAAAGCAGCAACTGTTAGCTGCATTTAATAGGGGTAGAATGGAGATGTAACCACATTCTTAAATTTACCCCTCTCAAATACAATATAACTACTGCAGTATGTATTGCTATTATAAACAGTGAAATAACATACATAGAATCAATGGTCTTTACCAATAATAGAATAATTATGATTCATTAAATATTTATAAGTATAAAATAATGTATCGAGTATTAAATATTAATACAAATGTTTAATAAAATAATTAGTGGTAAAATAATGTTATTGGTGTCACTGTTGTTTTTATACTATACTACTCGTATATCAGGTTTGAACAAACCATTATAATATACTGAAATTTAATATTTGATTAATAATACATATTTTTTTATTATTTATGTTTATTTAAAATTCTAACAATTATTGATATATGTACCTACTTATTAATTATTATATTTTATACAGATATTGATCAGTCAGCGAAGTTTACGCATTTTTCTTTGTTTATACCTATTTTATTTCAATGTACTTATTATAGTTCTACAAAAGCCACAGTTTTCGGCCCAGCCTGGACCAAAAATTTTCTTAAGCATGGCTCAGTTTGGTCCAAAAGATGTAAAAAAACAGTGCTTAAAAAGCCCGGTCCAGTCCAAGGATTTTTTCTAAAATCATTTGTAAAAAAAACACTTGTCCAGTAGTCCAAAAAAAATTGGTTAGCCCTTCCCGGCCCGAAAAAAGTTCAAGATGACATCATACTATGTTTTTAAAGTGTTGATTTATAGCCTATATCTATTTAACAAATACCTAACTATTATTATTAATTTAAAAAAAAGTCTGGGCCCGGTCCGTAAAATCCCAGTTTAGCTCGTAACTTATTTTTTCAAAATCCCACCTAGACCAAAAAATTGTACAAAATAACCCCATGCCTGCTCGACAAAAATGGTGAAAATTTAAAGAGCCCGGTCTAGCCTTAAGTTTTTTTCTGAAGTCCAGTCCGACAGATTTTACAAAAAAAAGGGCCCAGAAACGGTCCGAATAAAATTCTAAGTCTTTAGAAAAGCCATTTAAAAATTTTAAATCCATAATTTTTCTTCTATTAGATAAATTTGTGATTAGAAAAGTATCCATTAAAGGTTGGTAACTGGAATGGGGTTCATGAGTAATGTTGCATTTAAAAGGCATGAAACGATGAAATAGTTTTAGAGCATTTTCTAAACATTTTTATTTATTTATTTATTTCAGCCAAATCAATTACAATTTCTTATTACAATAGATTACATTAACAGTAGCTGATACGTATACCAACTGAGCTATAAGCTCGTATCTGGTATACGGAGTTCATATTATAGTGTTATAGTAAATACTTATATAATTAAAATATGACTTAATTAATTAATTATTTATTCGTATAACATAGTGGACTTCATTGTATGATTTATAATATTATATGTATGTAATCTGTTTGTTTTCTATAATCTACTTATGTACTTGCCTACATAATATAATAATTATTATAATGTTGTATAATTACAATAATACTATAAATATGTAATTTGGTTAAAATTTGCGTGAGAAATGTGCAATTTTTCATTTATATATTCATATGTATTTTTATCATGTAAACATATTGTTTGGCTCTATAATGTGTACGGCGCAGTTCATTAGAATAGTATTTATTATAATTACAATTACAAAATTATAAATACTACATTATAATTTTGACATCAAAAGAAATATGAATTTTACTATGCTTCCTCAGATTTTTTTTTTAAAAGTTTTTGGATTTTTATATAACAAGGAATAAAGTAAAAATAAATATTTTTAAAATACAAATTTTCGTAGTGAAATAGTATTTTTGTAATTCAAATGCTACTAAACATATATAAAAACATAATATAAACATCGAACAGGTGAATTATACACCGAAAACTTTTTCGATGTCTTATTGGAATTTTATTAGATTTTCTAAATAGTGTTTTATTTATATATTTTATGCAATTGTATATTTACCAAATCGTTTTGCTATTCTGTATTAATTTGAAAATTTGATTTTTTGTTAATCGGCTTCCAAGAAAACATTGTTTAACTTACCTATGCACCTTATTTTCTGGTGCAATTTTGTTTCTAACTTTTTTAAAGTTCCACGGCATTTGAATTGTGCAAACTTATTTTTTTATTGAAAATCGTGATTACATAACAATAAAAATGGTACTAACATAAGATCTAGTTTTGAAATTATTTATTTTAATTTTTTTCTTAGGAATTGCCTATACAAAACTCCTTGTAAATCGGGTGTGTGGCGTTCTGTAAAAGGATGTCAAACACGGCTATATTTAAAGGGTTCTATATAGTTAATTTTTAGACAATTATAAAGAAAAATGTAAGTCTAATAATTATTGATAATTGTATAATAATATGCATTTTAAAATAAATAATAATTGGTCCATTTCTACATAATATTTTATTGGGGTTGTTTTTTTATAAATTTATAAAGTTTTATTGAAAATATTACTTTTGACTCTTCATTTAAAACAACTTTAAAAAATAAATGATAAAGAACAACATTATCTATCATCCTACGTAGGTAGCCGTTTTGTAATATGTGCATTTAAACACGTTTTACGAGTTATTAAAAAATAACTTTTTTTTGATTTTTTATAAATCTTGATTAAAAAATTTAAATATTGAAAAAGTCTACGTAAGGCACTAGATAATGTTATTTATAATTTGTTTTTTGTTTCATATTTTTAAGATGCTTGTAAGTTGTTTAAAAAGGCTTTTAGGTTTATATACAGCCGCAAATAATTTTTATATCGTTTACCGTTTAAGGGGCCTCGTGACTGCCGTATTTTAAGGAGTATTAAATAGGCAACTTATCATTCTTTTGTAGAAAGGTCTTGTGCTTGTGTGAGTCGTAAATGATCATTAGTGTTAGTAATCTGTATATATCAAACATTTCCACTCCCCCCCCAACCATGCAATTGTACAATTTATTATTATTTCGAGAACGTTGTCGTCTGACGAACCGTCCAGCAACGCGATAACAAAACCGGTTTATTTTGGTGACCGTCTATTATGAATACTGAACTTTGAAACATTATTATATACGATTATTATTGTCAATAGGTAAGTATAATATATCTAATAATATGAAAATAAAAAATTTAACTCTATCGTTCTCCCTCAAAAACGAGAACGATCGAAATTTATATATAGGTATACTTATACGTATATATACCTACGTAATTTGTTCGTATATATTGAAAGTTTGAAATGGAATTAAATTAGAATTGGTTCTATATTTATATTGGTTGAAACAATAATAGGTGTTTATTTAAATTTTACATTACATACTTCTGCAAGACATGTTATTTCCGTGTATAAAATGTAGTAAGTATAGTATACCTACTATATATTATAGATTCTGAGCGGAACGAGGAAGGTATTGGTTTTACAAAGGGTTTTATTTTTTTCATGT
>JAIPRL010009040.1:0-18671 GCA_025469235.1 Pemphigus obesinymphae | reverse complement strand
TTGTCGTTTAGTACCTGTTCGACGTTCGGGAGTGTGCTTAGTGCTTACAGTGCATTTAAAAACAATTTTAAGTGAATTTTATACTACAATTTTTGTCATTTTTTGGAATTTAATGTGCATTTTTTGATATTTTAAGTGCATTTTTAATGCATTTTTTGACATTTTAAATGCATTTTTTAAGGTTTTTTACTGCATTAAATTCACAGCCCTAGTTATAGTTTATAAATTATTTAAACAGTTTATATGCGTTTTTTTGAATATAATACTTACATTTTTTCTCTCTATTTATTGGAATTAAAATAAAGTCACGACAATATATTTCAATCCAAAATATACAGTAAAATAACGACATTTTGTGGGAGAATGGATCAAAATATGTTTAAAACTTTTTAAAAATATTGGTAAAGATATAATATTGCAATATTAAATATGAAGTATAACTCATATAAAATCACTAAGTATTGACTCTAAGACGCTGAATGGAAAATATTTAACACAGATTTAAAAATTAAACTCTCCATTATTATTTATATTTCATTTTTTTCATAACAAAGGAACTAAAAAGTCCATATTTTATATACTAAAAAATTCAATTTAATTCACGATTTTATTATTTCAAGTAAAAAAGTTTACATTATTTTATTATATAATACATAAATATAGTTTACTGCGGCATGGTTAATTTAGGAATTAATATTAATACTATAATACAGTTACAATTATTGTTTTGATTATGTTTAGTTTGGATCTTATTTTTATTTTGTATAGATGTTTTAATACAAATGCTTGAAATACTGTTTTTCCCTCTAATTTTTTGTAAAAAATAAATTTTTAAATATAAAACTTACCTATATGTATATATTACCAGAAAATATATAGGTAAATCAAAATGTTAATAAACTATATACATTTAATAATACTAATGTTAAAACTTATAATCTAAAATTACCATGAGTTTTTTAATATTTTTCATTGTAATTTGATCTTTCTGATGCAATAAAAATGAAGAAAAATATATTTATTTTTATTTCATCTTTGTTAGTGAATAATATGTACCTACCTATTCGTTAATTTGTATTGGCATTAGATTTTAAAATTAGTACTCATCATTAATTATTTATAAGATAAATTCATTGTCATTTATTTTTAAAACTAACACATTAATTTTTCATTCTAAACGCTGCTTAATTGATATTACTCGAAAAATGTGTTTACTCGAGTTTCTTTAAATTTATTCAAATAATTCGAGTTTTACTCGTTTTTCAACGTCGTGTGAACACTAGTTTCTTTAAGATCAAGTTTGAATAAAAATACGAACAAAGCCAATGGACCAAAAACTATAACAGTTTTATATTTTACATAGAAAATTACATGAAATACACAATTATATCGCGAAAACATGTCTTTGGACACATTTTTTGTTATAGAATAATAATAATTAATAAAATGTACATTGTATGATCTAATTATCTATGGGTATTCGTTCAATCGATATTGATTTAATATTTTTTATGTTAATTTAATGGACATTTATGTCGTACGTACTACTCCTATTACTTAATTATTATGAATTATGAGCAATGTACATAGAAGATTTATACGAGTATCGTCATTGGACTCATGCATACATTCATGATAATAAACGAGCTAATATAAAATAGATTTTCGCGTATACCTACACTTTTTCATTAAAAAATAATAATAATAATATATATATATATATATATATGAGGAGTTTCAAGGTCGAAGCCCCCCACTGATCCATAACATGTTTAACGTGGATTTTCGCATATTGAATAATGTAAATCACTGTTATTTAAATAAACTAAGAAAATAAAATAACGTTGCGTAATATATTATAATCAATGGTAATATCAATACGGAATAATGACACTCGGCACTCGTTCATTTGATTTATCCATTTTTACACAACATTGTTTTGCGCTATTATTGTTAATGGATGATAAATACAATCTTCGTTACATTTAACAGACGATCACCTATATAGACAGAGATCAGTTTGGTGTACAGTAGATTTTTATTTTGTAGAAAGCGTTTCTACATTTTCGGAATTTAATACATAATAGTATTATAATATCATTAATTTTGTTCTTAAAACGGATGTTTTAACACTCAATGCTACCAATTGTAGAAAGTAAGTTCATAAGACCATCGTTATATTAAAAAAAAGTTTACCATAATTTTTATAGTTAGATATTATTGTTATTACTAATTTTATTATTAGTTACCCAATTACACGTGCAATTTATCAATTTATTATATATTTATTCTAATTTACAAGTACACTATACAATGTTGTGTGGTTACTCTTATTACAAAATTAGATGCTGATGTAGTATCACGAAATTGTAAATATCTTACATATATTACATATTACATCATTTTCTTTATATATTTTTGCTGAAGCAATCTTTTATTCATGAATATTGCATTTAAAACATAAAAGATTTTTAATGGGTTAACATCACATAGAGTAGCTATATTTATATAATTATGAAATTGCGAGGTTAAAAATTAAACTAGAGTATACAACGTACAAATTCCACTTAATAAATTGAAAATAGTTTGAGTGATTTTATGAAATTGGAGTGTGTAGTTTTTATAACAAAGATTATAATTCGGTGGAAATGATGAGGTTCCAAATTCTAAAATATTGGTCACAAATATATAAATAATTTATTACAAATAATTGGGAAACTATCGTGTAGCATGGCGAGTGAACTAACTTCAAGCATGTCGAATCGGTTAAGTAGAATTCCAAATGCTTGGCTCATAAAAAAATAAAAAAAATAAAATAATAATAAAAATAATCTTTCTTCCGAGTGGACATCTCGAAAATCAATTTCATCAAATAAAATATAAAATTATGATAAAATCTTATAATTTATTTTCAATTTTAATTTGAGACATTTTAAAATAATTGCGAATTTTATAAAATAAAAACTTCAAATTGTTGAAATTTTCCACTAGAAAAAATCTATTTATTTTACAGTACGTATACGAGCTTTTCAATATGATTATATTATAGTCGATTGTCGTAGATACATAGAGGAATAGCCTTCGTTAAGACTGATATCAGATATTGCATCGCAGCTGAGCTCTACAGGTCGATCGTGACGCTACAGGTGATTATCGGTTTGGCGGAATATTGGAACTCGTTATATGCCTGTTCGAAAAATCTTTTAGTATTTCAATTATTTAAAGTGCTCGCATGTATGTTGTAAAGTTTAATGGCCACGTCTTGGTCGTTCGATTAATCAGATGTGGCGTTAAGTAGATTCCCATGACAAAACGCGCAAAAAAACCAAAAAACAACACGATTTTCATATAATATAAAATATAATTATATAGGTAGGTAAGTAGATATACACGGTGTTTGTACGTAGGTATAAGTGGTATTATCTGAACTCAATCTGCTTACAGACCGTCGATAATAAATATCAGACATATATTCTCGACCTTCATTTTAATATACTGAATAAATGTTTACTAGAGATGGATCAAACTGTTCGAATTTCGAAATTTTATACTTTATATTTTTACTTCCAACTTTGATCTCTATGTGAAAAAAAAATGGACTAAATTTTTAGTCTATAATTTGGTTTTAATAATTTGCATTAAATTTCAATTTTTATATTTATTTAAAATGTATACCTACCTAATTATGTGATCTATGGATTTAAATAATTAATTATTATTGATTTTTATGTATGTAGGTAAAATATTTTAAATAAATACCTAAATATATATATATAGAGAAAGGATTAAAGTTTTAGTACCATTAAAATATGTGATATATCTTATTTGAATAAATAATTGAAAGTTCGCATTCGTAAATATTAGAGGAAGTTCGGGTTGACTTCATTAACCTAGGGTTTGATTAATCATTAATAAAAATATTATACATAAGTCTGATGATGAACATTGGAAATGGTAAATTAAATTAGTACTATAAAAATATAAGGCAGAAAATTAATTATATATACATTTATAAATATATTATAAAATACAATTAATTGTCAATGAACAAAGTATGCAAAAATAACATCATATTTGAAAATTTTGTTGGTAATGAGAATGACACCAGAAATTCATAATAATTTTAATTGCTCACTGAAATAAACTCCTGTAAAGCAATTAAAAATATGGACAAAATTAACGACACAATTAACTAGTTGAAGTAAAATGTTAAAATCTGATTTAACTTTACTTAACATAGATAATCAAAAGGAAATTTTTTATGTATATTGTACATTACACAGTAACAATTCATTTTTATTCATAATAAAAAATAATAGATGGATATTTTAAATTAAACATGTATACCCAAAATGTTTTTAATAATAAATTACATTTTTCAATGTAATTTTTATTATAATTTAAAAAAAAATCTTCCTTGGTACCTAATAAAACTGATAATTGATCTCAATTCCCGATTAAAATATATATTTTTAAAACATATGTTTGAATGAACAAAAATTAACTATTTGATAATTTACCCACTGATATTTTAATAAAATAATTTGATAAGTTTAGAGTATACTTTATATTAACTAATTAAGTTAAAAGCAAACTATACCTTGATTGTGGAAATTAGGTAGTCAATATGTGGAAAATATTTACAACTTAATTCCCGTAATTAATATAAATACATAATTATAACTATCATAATTACTATTAAAATTGGTAATTATACTATTAAAATTATTATAATTCTTGTTGGACAACTAATTCAAGTATAAACGAATCGTTTTTACTAATTCAAAATTAGATTTATGAAACCTACTTGTATATGTATTATGTACACTAGATTTTCGGTACACTTATATCAAAATACCAGTTTATACTAATTTAGAGTTATATCTGATATGTTTTAATTACTAAAAATTTTATAAACGCTATCATAAACTACTTTAACTGATCATTCTTAACACTGAATAGATCGACTATTAGCATATTTGAGAGTTGAAAAATTCAACCGCCGTTCAACGTCGTTCGAAAATATAGTTATTTGAAACGTTTTATTACTCACATCGGTAAAATTATAATTATCAAAATATGTGGTTGATATCTTAGACGAAAATTATAATAATATAACGATGACTCGAAAAAATTATTGAATATAAAGTGGTACCTATTAAAATGTTTGAATATCGAGCGGAATTTTAAACCAATATGATCGCGTATTTTATTCTTCGGAGGAGACAAAATCGAAAACGTCTACATGAAATTTTATTCTACGGTTATGCGGCATCGTGTGTGTAGACGTGCAGTGTATTTTCTATCGCTCTGTATGCACACGTTGGTCTATCATTGTATAACGATCATTAACGGATAATTTACGGGTGCGCCAGGATTTTATTTGGTGAGAGGGGGTTGAGTTAAAAAAAAAAAACAATAATAATAATAAGTAATTTTTAATCATTCTTATTATTTAAGCAAAAATCTAATTTGTAATGACGTACAGAACACGCTATAATATGTATATTGGTATATATAAAGAAAATATATTTTTGTTGTTCAATAGATAAAATATATATAAGTATAAAGTAATAATTATAAATATAAATGTAAATATCGTATAAATAATAATAATTTTCATGAAAATGGTACGATTGCGTTTGACGACCACTAACGGCATAACTTCGTCGGATTTTGCGAAAACGAAAAAAAAAAAAAATCACAATACACAAATACATTCATGTAACACACCTACGTATATATTAAATATATTAGGGTAGGGTGTTCCTTAATTTTCAACTTTAAAATTTTTTCGCTCTCAACCCCAAAATACGCGTCTATATATATATATATATATTATATATAAAAATGAACTAAAAAAATTTTGAGTCAATCAGATAAAGTTAACCCGTGCCGACATTAACTTGAAATTTGAACTTTTTACGTATTTCAATGTTTTTGGAAAATGTTTGCCATTTTCAGAAATATCTCGTAAACTATATTGGGATATAGTATTTATATGTAACTATAAATAAAATATATAGTAATGAAATAACGTTCGCAGAGAGAGAAACTCCGATATCCTCGGCAAATTTCGTAATCACGTTTAATTTAACTATTTCCAGCAAACGTGCAAAGGAAAACGCTGAGTGATTGGCGGTTTTTCCGGGAGTTTGTTCTAGGAAGCCAAAACTCTCCAAAACGAAAATCTTATACACTCAGTACAAGGAGTTTAACCGTACACGTTTCACTGCACGGGTTTGATTCGGAAATTTTCCGACAAAGTGTGCCGGAAGGCGTAAATATATTGTTCGAGAGGTACAATTCCGATCATTTTTCTCCGCGTTAAATGCCGTTTGAGAAAATTTGCCACATTAACAACAGTTGTAACGCGTCACTTGAAAACTATTTTTAAAATAAAAATACATTATATCCATCAATAATTTTATTTACAAATAATTATATGAAAAACACCGTTTATTTCCGTGTTCTACACTTCGATTCGAGTACGCCCGAAAAAAAAAAATACATTTTTAATCGACTTACAACGATAAGTCAAAAATAGTCTGTTATGAACTAATATTGAACATTACTTTACATATTTTGTTTTTGTCATTTTCTCGAAAAAATCGTAATACGTATTCAAGATTTTTATTTTCATTTTCATCTACCTATACTACCTACAAAAATTCAAACATTGAAAAAATCTCACTATTTTACTTTATTGGGTAAGAAATATCGCTGCATCTCACACAACATCCTATGCAAACGTATATGTTAATAAATAATTAATTAGTAATGTGTACACATAATATATTACGGAAAAAATCATGAGATTATTATATACGTACGTGATCCATAAATTACTGAACAACAAACAAATGAACAATTTTTTTGATAGTAACGCATTACTTTTGCATTTTATGTAATTTAATTATGCAAAAATGAAAATGTAATGTCACTGCATTTTACAAATGAAACGAGTTAATGTAATTTTATTACTTTAAAAAATAATTTGCACAAGATTGAAAATTACATAACATTAGGATATAAGCAGTGGCGCACAATCATTTTCTACAAGGGGTGTCAACATACTTTTACAAAACTCCCACTGTCTATTAAATATACCCAAACAATTTTCGTAATTAATTTTAATACCTAAACAATATTCATAATACTAGATTATATAGTTTGCATATAAAATATTGGATTAATATTAGTCTACCACTCACCACCCAATATCATATGGATGTCCACTGACACCCCTGTACCCCTTCGTGTGCGCCACTGGATGTAAGCCTATTCTCTCAACACGTTATGAAGTTGCCTTATTTACGAGTACTGTATAACTCTGGTGATCCTAAACTAACCTAATCTAGGATATAAATATTGCGGGGATTTCTTCCTGAATTTTAATTTTTATCTTATAGTCACATCATTATCGTGTAGACAACGCTCTTTTAGAACGAAACATTTTGAAATAAAAAAAAATAATAATAACCAATATTTGTATTATTGATAATATTGAACAACGTGACATATAAATATACCATTCAAACTAGGGTCCTTAAATGTATTGCAAGAATCGACTTATTTCTGATTTATTTTTTTACATTTTTTTTTCAAATTATGGTTAATGTATAGAAGAGTTTCCACTAGAAGTCTCGGTTTTGAACAGGAATTCACGTATTCACTTGAGATTAAAATTATCGTAAAATTAATATCTAAATCTCGAATATTTATTTCACGTGTACATAAAATAATGTAGGTATTCGCAATTATAATATGAAACTAAAGATTAAAAATTCGAGTTAGTAGTATAAAATAGGTGTACTAATGTATGAGGTAAGTACACTGAGAAAACCCAAGTGCCTGTAAATTCGATATCTCATACGGTTAACGTGGTGCGCCGTTTGTTTTATTTTCTTTATATCCATAGGCTATATAATATACCTAGGTACTAATTAAAAAATTATAATAAATTGTGGGTCTAAGAAAGATTGTTTTTTTATTGCAATAACTTTTTTATTTTTAATCAGAATTTAAAATATTGTTGTATTTAAGAGACCGTGAAATTTACTATATACAAAGGGTATATGCCCTATTTCTACTAGCCCTACAGGCAATTGATCTATTCATAAGATTTGCGATGACACACATTTCGCCGTCCAGTTCTCCCATCGCTCTCCTGATTTCTTGTTTGAGTTGAGTGATATTAGGGGGTTTATTCTCATAAACTTTCGGCTTTACTTATCTCTATAAAAAAAAGTCGCATGAGGGTTAAGTCGAAGACTGTGGTGGTCTAGCATTGGTCCTCACGTAACGAGATGAGAGAGAGAGGAAACTATTTCCTCAGAAAGTGTGGTTCTGCGGGTATAATGGCATGTTACTCCATCCTGTTGCAACCATAAAGTGTCCATGTTCCAGTCCATACCCATCTCCAGTTCTTCCGTACGTGGCCGAAGATAATCAGATATCATTGGACGGTATCGTTTTCCAATTCACAGTGACAGTATATTACCTGCAGAGTCATCAAAAAAATAAGAGCCAATCAAAAATCTCTGTTACAAAAAAAAACCTAACCTAACCAAATACAACCTATTCGAATAGAAAAACAAATGAAACTTTAGCTGTTCGAGGTAAGCAAATTTGCAAAGACAGTGGTACCAACCAACCAAAAAAAAAAAAAAAAAAACAAAACAAGAAAATAGCGCATTTTTAAAAGAAAAAAATTCTTTCTTGGACATCCTAATATATATATATATATGATGTGAAATTAAAATTTAGTCGGTGTTCCCCTCACGTAACCCGACCGCAGACACTTGCAGCATCAAAGTGGAATTTCATCTGATCCGCAATAAATATATGCGTAGTTTGGATCACACAGTTAACAATAGACGTTAGTATTAAATTAGGTATTAAAAAATGTAGGTACGTTACACATTAAACGTATTGAACAGATATATTTAATATTGAAAATTTCTCGTGTAGACTTGAAATTAACCGTGAAACAGAGACAACTCTATAGCGAGTGCATAGTTGACAACTGTATTCGCAATTTATTTCTGAAATGTATTCCAAAAATATTTTTTAATTTTTTACCGTTCCGTTTGAAATCGTCTCCGGACCACCCCGTACTGTAGTAATACGTGTGCCCGTCGTGCGTCTTGTATGTATTATGTATATTGCAGGTTTATAATAATAATATGTATGCAATAGTATACGTGTCAGCCTTACAGAGTATACTGAACAAAATACGTATATTATAACGTCATGTCAAAGAATTGTGTTTGCCGCGGTCGCGGAGTCTACAAAACAGTCGGAAATTAGAATTAATAATGAATATTTTCGACGAGATATTTGAAAAAATAAATATAAAAAAATCCGTGCGATCCCGGGTAAATTGGATTGAAACCGTATCGATTCGGCACGTTCAATATACATTTGTTGCGTAATATCATGCCACGATTAATAATTACGTCATCAATATTATTATTCCCCGAATATTCGTAAATCAAAGTGTTATATCGTATTATATTATACATACATATACATATATATATATATATATATATATATTTTTGACAGTGATAATAACTAAAATCACAACGATACGTTCATCGAATTTTGTGTAAAAAATGAAAAAAAAAATCATTGAAAATGCTCAAATATTCAAATGTAATTTCCCCATCCATGTTCGCCCCTGCCCGACCTCTAGAACTTCCTATAAATATATATCCTAGCCATATACCTACTATACATTTATAATTATATAAACCTAACCTCAGCGGTCGGAGTGGCTCAAAATGACCGGGAGGGATATTTATTACACAAAAGTCAAGGATAGGCAATATTAATGAAATAATTAACTAGTTAATAGATGATTATTTTATTACAGTCAAAATAGTATACACTTTTATTTTGCGTATAGGTACCTACGTATTTCAACAACTATATGTTGTCATCTTCAAGGTGTACCAAAAACTAACTTCTAGTTAATTAAAATACTTTTTTAAATATTCAAAATGAAAAGTCAATTTATTAATGACTTTTAACTAGTTAAAGTTAAAACATAATTTAAATTAACATAACTCAAGTAATCAAAAAGTTCATTATTTATCCAAGGTATATATTATATTATCACTCATAAAAAAAAAAATTAATAAAAATTAATACCTAAGATAATTAATAAAGTTGGTAATAGGTTTTTTCATTGTATATTTAACTTTTTTCATAATTTAAAAAAAATTCTGTGTTGGTACTAATATAACTTTGATTCATATATAAGATAAATATAATATATTATTATATTATTTAAGCTAAACTTATAACGAACAAAAAAAAAAATTGGTTTGTAATGTACCTAATCACAAAATGTTTAACTAGAAAATTCGATTATATTTTTATACGCATTTAAAAAAAATAATTATTACAATAGTATACCATATTAACTAATTAAGTTAAAATGTTAATAATAGATTATTAACTAGCTGATAATCTAAATATTTAGGTATTTAGCCAACTAGTATAAAATTAAAATGTCCATCTCTAATAACCCCGTGTAATGTAAAAATTCTAATCAACGGATAAAGTTTTTATAGAATTCAAAATGAAATATTGATTTAAATATTATATTGAAAATAGGTAATAAATAATAGTTATAGTTTGAGCATAGTAGTCAAGTATTAACCAATCTATAAACTTGAGTTTTAAATAATACCAACATATTTTTTCTGAAAAATTGTCATTGAAATTTTAGTGAAAAATATTTTTAATATATTTTTTTAAATTGTTATACTCTACACTGTGTGGGTCAAATTATAAAAAAAAAAACTTATCCCAATCCCAGTTCTTCAAAATGGAAAATTTTCTATTTTTCGTTAATTTGGCCTAATTTTATTTTAAATAATTGTTAATTATAAATAGGTTTGTATATATGTACAAGTTAAAAATTATTATACAAGAATATCCATTGATAATATAGACATAAATATTTATAGCTTTTAAAAAAAAAATTCAACAATAAAGATACAATGGCGCATAGCAATACTGAATTTAAACAAATTTAAACACATTATGGAGATAGTTATTAGGATTATTTTTTTCAATTATTATTATGCAAATTTTTCATTTGAAATTAAATTTAAAATTTTAGCTTTAAATTTCAAGAAGTGTGTTGAACCTAGAAATTTTATGTCGGTGTATATTATATATTATTAATTAATTGAACTAGAACTTATGTTAACGATTCTCAAAATAATAAATACTTTCCTCTTCCTTTGAATCATTAAGTAATTCTATAGAATATAGGAGTATATTCTTCAAAACCACTCTTGTAGGTATATATGATTTGACCAATTGAATAAATAATATAACTAATTATATTATATTAATTCTAAAAGTTCATATTTTTCATAGGGATACATTTTTTTTTAAACAAAATTCAAGGGGGACTGAAATATTTCAATAAAAAAATACAGCCATATCATCCCCCTGAATTCCATTCGATATCCACCACAGCGTAACATAATTCGAGATGAATCGGCTTTACGGTTAATTGTCTGTTTTTAAGTTTTTCACTGTAGTAGGTACCTACCTTATTATTAACGTATATGTATTAACTTATTGAGTTCACGAAACGGTTTAATTTGATTTTTTTATTGCCTAACAAACGGTTATTAATGTTTATTATTATTAATACTATTATATAGTGCCAGAATTAAAATGTTCAGTATAAAATCGTTACTTATATAATATATTCTACATAATATATATATATATATATATATATATATTCTGCATGAGTTCATCTAAAATATTCAAATCAACAATCTTATCTTATCGCTATAGGATAAAAACAAATAAACGAATAAAATATTTTAAGAGCCAAATCATATGTATGTATGTGTGCATAAAATTATGTTTATATTGATTTTTGTTCATAAAAATAGGTACCTTAAATTCTACTAGCGAAACTTCGAAAAAAAAATCCATAATCATTGTTATATATTACATAAATCTTTATATGCGGCATTTAACGTCAGATCGTGTGAAGTCAAGTACATAATTACCATTTTCCTCTTTACACCTTCAAAAGAAAACATCGCAGACGGAGATATATCAAAGGGTATATTATTAACATAACCTAACTTACATAATACACACGATAATATGAAAATAACGCTATATGCTCCTGAAATCGGAACATTATTTTGCATTTGGATATATTATTATATTAAATTTCAAAACACAAAATGATTTATAGTCTGTAGACTGATGTAAATGGCCCAAAAATCAATTTTTAGTCTTTACACCCGGACATTTCTTTTGTATGTATGCGTAAAAATGATAAATTGCTTCAAATTTTAAATACAGCACCCTAACAGATGAATAAATTCCACGACAAAATAAAAAAGTCACTTTTTAATACGTGAAAGAAAAATTAAATTTTAAATAAAATTGAATGAATTAGTTTAGTTACTTATATTAAAATAATATATTTTAAAAAATATTTGAATAATTTAATATTAAATGTTAAATTTATCATAAAATTTTCAAATTCCATGCACAAAAATTTATTGTTAGGTAGGTATATGAAATATGTAATTTCAGTTTCTAAAGTATAAAATTTCATATTAATGTGAATATCGTGTTATTCTAACTCACGCTATATTTTATAGTAAAACATTATCATTTATCAAAATGATTATAGTTGTGAGTAATTTCACAAATTTTTCAATGAGTGTACCTATACATATAAGATAAAAATTGCTATTAACTATACTTAAGTTTTCATGTTAAAGTTGGTACATTTTTTTATATTATATTATTTAAAGTTTACAATCATTTATTTTAAACATCTCTCTGGCTCAGTATTTTAATTTTGACACTTTTATGTTCCTTATAATTTATAATTAGACATAGTTATAACATTTGAAAAATATACATCATATTATAATCTCACATTAAACATTTAAAATATATTTAAACAAAATATTATATCTAGTTATAAAAACGTACTTATTGTACTATTTCATTTTTAGAATTTTTGTTGATAAAAGTATAATATATTCCTCCTTATAAAAAGTAAGGTATTAATACAAATGTCATATTAAAGTGCAATAATATTTTTGGAAATACTTGATAAAAAACTATATACCGATATATTTATAACAAACCCCAAAATTTGTGTTAGATAATATATGAAAATGTATCCCACACTTGAGAATACGAGTACCTATGTATAATAAGTATTGTTTATTTATATTTTTTTTAGAAATAAATAATATTGTTTTAAATTGTTAATCGTGTTTAATTATATTTTTTTAACATTATATAAATTCACTGAGCACAGTGTATTATATTTTTTTAAATTGTTTTTCTAATCCATAATAATTATATCATATATTACATGTTATCTTATCATTTAATCGTTATACAAGCGTGGTTTATGAATAAATGTGAACTGCTTGTTTTTTTTTTTTTTTTTTTTGGGGGGGGGGGGAGGCTAGCTTACTGAATAACGTACTGGGAATCCTCTGACACGATTTTGCAAAAGACTTTATAATCGAAAATTAATTTGTTATATCAATATTGTATTATTATTTGATTGAAAATGTATATTTAAAATAGAACGCAGAAATAATTATGGGCGAATAATGTTGCGTGCGTACACAGCCACGCCATTACTTGCGATGACCTGTGTTGACATTTATCGATGAATACCTTAATTATTTATACAACACTCTACAGCGAAAGCTATACTGTACAGTGTACATATTATAATCAGTTCGACGTGTGTTAAACGTCATCCCGTTTTACGTTTTTGTGGCTTTTAAACCATTTCTTCGTGCCCCAGTTAAAATTACCATAGATTATAATACGGAGCCTGCAAATATGCAAATGCGGTGCACTTTCAATAGTCCCGAACTGCACATAAACATACAGTCATCCAACTGTAATCAGCGTGACCATCAACGCAAGAAAAACAAAAACAACATCCCCTTCGACGATGGTAGATTAAAAAAAAAAAAAAAAACGTTTTTAAGGGTGAATAAATTTTTTTTTTTAAATTTTATATTTAATTTTATGTTTTTTATCGCATAAACAGCATTCACATTTCATGGGGTTTAATTCCTCCTTCCCCATATGGTGCTTATACTGTAGATTACGATTTAAATATAATGCATCTGATTATGGCACTCTTTTGAAACGGTTGAAATAATACTATCCCGTATTTTGTAAACCTTCATTATAAATACACTTTTTGATACAGTTTGAAACTATCATCGTTTTATATTATTTTTATTTTACTCACTACCTTGTTGAACTGTAATAATACAGGAAAATAACGAAAGAATAAATTATAAAATTATTTCACAAGAGTACCATAATCGGACAAACTATATCACAATTTATATTGGAGGCACTATATTTCTGTTTGACGGAGTTCCATTTCAAGAAATATATCTAAGTGTAGATATAGTTAGGAATAAAAATTGTGAACTTCAGAATATGGGCTTGACTGTGATGTTTCTAGCAAGCATCATGCATAAGCAACGAATTTAATGAAAATCAGTGTTATGAAGTATTCAAATTGGTACGTGTTCTAAATACTTTTGAGAAAGTACTTAAAAACACTATTTTAAATACTTCTCAAAAATATTAATATTAGAAATTAAATTATTTTTAAATATTATAAATTTTGCCACCAACAAGTATGTACCAAAAAAATATTCAATGTTAATATGTGACATACATATAATGTTATATATAGACTCTGAACATAGCAAGGAATTTACGTGTTGGTTTTACAATATATTTTTCTTATGTACTTATATACTTATACATTATACACTTTTGAGGGTAGAAGGTCTCATGTAGGAGTTTCCGGCAAGCTTTTTTATAGAAAATTAATTCTAGTTGGTACTTTAAAATGGTAATTATTTGATATACACGGTAGATAAACTACTAAAACTACCAAGAATTATTATAAAATGAATATAACCATACAAGAATGTAAAATGTAGCATTGGATTGATAATATTGATATAATACAATTGTCAAAACTTTTTTTACATCTTTTAACCCTTTTTGATAGTGTATTAATAAAAACCTGATTTGTAGAACTTATTTCAATCATAGATACACAATATTTTAGGTAGAAATTTCATGTGAAAAGCTAGTTGATAAAAATGTGTTTGTAGTTGCCACTTTAAATTGGTTATTTATCGATTTTTTCAGATGCTTTTTAAACAAAAAAAATTTTCTTTGAAATCTAAAATAATAATAGAATAACATTATCCTGTTAAATAATCAACGATATAGTCACCGGTATTTTAGAATGATCTAATGATCTAATGAATATTTTATACTGAATTTGAAGACAAGTAATTTTTAAAAAGGAACATTGATAAGGATTATGGTTCATGGTTTCGAGAAAATCATACTTGCCCTATAGGTCTATATTATATATGCATTTTTAAGTTATAATATTTGTATATCAATATAAAATATAATATGCTCAGATAAATATATATATATATATAATATATATATTTGAAAATGTTTGAACACATTCAAAATGTATTTGTATTTGCATTTAATAACTTTTATTTTTGTATTTAAAAAATATCACGAAAAAATATTTTTTACAACACTGAATGGCACATAGGGAGATTATCCAGATTTTGTATAAAAATCCACTATTTAAACGAAGGTACAATCTAATGTTCTGTCCTTTATAATTTTTTTGCGGAAAGGAGTACCTATATACGTTTTTAGAATATACGAATGGCCTCAGCAAAAAACACCAAAACTACAGTTAGTGATGATAATATTTTATTTATTTGTTATTTTATTTGTAAAACATGTTTGGTTAGAATAAAGTTTCACATCGTTCCCTATATTTTAAAATTTTCATAAATCACAAAAATACTGATTAACAGAGTACGGTACGTTGGCCCAAGGGTCTCTCGGGTCCCAAGTGATTGTCCCCTCCCCCCTCCCCCCCCGGGTATCTGCTTTCCCTCAAAATAACTTAACCATATATGTGGTATATGAAAATTAAACGAAAAACGTACACTATATTCGTGTACAGTATAATATATTATTATTATATTAATTTTCGTATGCGTGTCTAATATCTAAAATAATGAAACTATTTCCTACAATGGATAATATAATATAATGAATGTGTTTTTTTTTTCAAGTGAATACCAATTATCTCTAATTAAAAATGCAAAATGTTTACATGTACACAATAGGATAATATATACATATTTACAAAACAATATTCCTAAAAAGAAAAAAAAAAACAATGAAACGCAAACTCCACTAACGTTCGCCTCTGCAATCCATCACTATATACATACGTACATATTATATTTGTTATTCGTTTTTTCGTTTTTTTTTTTTTTTGTGTTCACCACCAACGACGATACGTAACATATATTGTACTGTATATGTATTATGTATTTGTGCAGTAGTGCATAATTTAACTGTGCATAATATAGTCTATTATTAGACTATCGACTGGACCCTAGATCATAATCAAAATGATGAGCCGGTATAACAAAGGGTTTGGATTAAAAAACCAAGCAGAAACAATTAAAAGAAAAAATAGCCACCTCGATCCACTCGAATGGAATAAATGTAAGTAGAAATGTACAAATATTCTTTATTTAGTGACCAAAAAAAAAAAAGAAAAAAGATTTTTCTTTATTATCTATATGCCTTTTAGTTTCGAATTTAATAATTTACAAGTTGTGATCAAAAACTACACGATTTGCGTAAAGAATAATATTCGTGTAATACACGTGTAATATAAATATACGGAAACACTGATATTATCGTTCGATAAATTAACTGAAGGGGTCCGTGCAAAAACTAGACAACTCCGATTTTCAAAAAACGGGTTTAAGTTCATAAAAATGTTACAATAAGTCTACCTACATTCTACACTAGACCATGATCAAAAGATGAAACATTTATCGATTTGGTTTTATCGTTTCTTTGAGAATTGAGATACCTACTATCTGATAATAGCCAACAAACTTGGAGTTATCATGTTTTTTCACAAGAACATTGTTTTTATTTCTATATTTTTTTCGTAATTCAAAAACTTTATATTCATTCTATCCACGTGATGTAACATTTATTTATTTAATTACAATCAAATTCATTATTTTGCGGTCATTAAAAAAAATAATATAAACTCAGGTTCCGATTGACCAGGACCACTAGTCCGTGATTGCGGACTGGGCTCTCCACTAATTTTGCGCTCCCAGGTCCCCAGAGAGGACTGAAGAACACCACAAGTGTGTTATTTTACCAAAAATAACGGTTATACGAAAATATATTTTCTCAATTTTATTGTTTTATTGTCATATTTTTTTAGAGACATGATTTTTAAAAAATTATTAATTTTATTATATTAGTTTTATTTATGCTTTCCAAAAAAGAACGATGACAAAACATTGATTTTACAATATAATTTTGTCTATTATATTGTGTTATTTTATTACAACTACAGCTCTAGAGAACATTCATCTAAAAAATGGTTTTATTAATAAATATTTTAATTATACAACAATAAATACTGGCACTGACATGGAACTATATCAAATTACTTTTAAAATGTATCTAAATATTTTTAAATCATTAGATATTTTTTTTTCTTATACATTTTTTAAAATTTCCTAAATACAAGTAAACCTTCTTAAAAATTTCTTGTATGACGTCCTCTTAAATGGAACGATTGATATATTTTTATTAGCTATGGTCTATGGGACCTATTGACTAAATCATGGACTGGACTTTTTGATGCCAGTAAGTTCAGAAATAATATTTTTAAAATATAAAAATGATTTTATTGGTAAAAACATTTTTTTTTTTTTTTTATTAGGAAATATAACACAACTATACTTCTACTTTTGATATGTTACTGTACACATTAGTACAAATATTCAAGTTATGTGATTATATGATTTTAAAATCTCATTATTAGATTTTGTTCTCATAATATTAAATAATAGTTAATCTAACCTTTTCTATTTTAAAACAATTATTTATTCAAAAAACATAGATACCTACCTACATAAGGATATATAATATATTATATACAAATATAATCAGTTCATATTAGAATAATATAATACGATAAAATATTGTAGATAAATGTTTTCTGATAAATTGTTTCAAGCTTATTCCTTATAAGAATTAAAAAAAAAACTTTTTTAAATCTTCATGGCTACCGTTTAATCGTTGGTAATGCTTACACAAAATACTTGAAAAACTACTGTACCTATTCAATTAATTACATTTTGATATATTATTGTAGATATTATATGAAGTAATATACGATTAAAATAAACACCAGAAAATGAAATTGATGAATGTATTACAATTTGCTTATTACATTCTAAGTTCAGACTTAAACCAGAAAAATGAAAATCAATTGAATCAAACCCTCATCAGTCTTCAACAACACGAATAAGGACTACTATACAATATATAATACTTGAAAAAGATTTAAATAACATAATTTTTATTATTAATTGACCCAGTGGCGTAATTGAGGAAAAAATCAGGGGGGGCAAAAAAAATGTTAAATACCCCCTCCCCCTCTATAAAGTAAAGTTCCATAGTTGTGCATACACTATTGCAGAACACCAATGAGTACCAGTATA
>JAIPRL010009039.1:0-18674 GCA_025469235.1 Pemphigus obesinymphae | reverse complement strand
TACATAATAATAGGTATATACATATATACGTCCGTGATAAATTTTTACAAATTAGGTCAATAATAACATGGATTAAAAGTTAAATTTATATAAATATTTAAAAAAATATTATGGTACTGGTTCAGGGAACGCCTTTTTTTTCGCATTAGCTATAGTCCCCCCTGCAAATATATTCCACTTTAACCACTGGTTGTTAGTGATAATTTGGTTTTTGTTTCGTATTTCTAACATATTTGTAATTTGATAAAAATTAAAAATGCTAATGCAAGTCCTTTTAAGCACATCGCCAACGCTACGAAAATTATTACAAACTACAAACATAACTCATAGTATACATAGTGCGTTATATAAACGTGGGAAACTGAAAAAGACGAACACATTTTACGTTTAATTAGTTCAAATAAATATAATTATGTTATCATAATGTTTTCGTAGAATGATACGTTAATTTAATACAACTATTTATGTGTGAAATTACAATCATTTACTGGAGTTACCGAAATTTGTTGGATGAAAATGTAACTAGGAAAGAAGAGTAAGAGCATCTGCACAACTGTCCATAAAATCCGCATAGATCGTCAAATTCACATTAATTATCATATCTGCTAGAGAGTTAAGTATTAAACTTATATAATTATCTACCTATACCTATATTTAATTTTGAAATTTTGATTGTATGTACGGAATATAATCCAAAAATAAATCCATAAATCCATACTGTATAACCGATCGATATTCGATATCAAATTTTATATAACTAGATATTTTGCATGTTCTGGGGTATGTTTTAGTAATATTTTGAAAAAAATCGGTCCAAGTGGAAGGATATAATTAGTAAAAAAATTTGATATTATGCAATAAAAAAATTTATAATTTTTTTGGATTTCCTACTTATCATATTATAGTATAATTATTTTAACCTATACCTACTAATATATGCATAGACATTTTATTATTATTATTTTTCAATAATTTTGTTTTTAAATGTAAAGTATAGTTTTCAGTCGTAATAATGAATTACATAATTACAATAATTAACGATTAAAATTATAATAATAACAATTAAATTTAATATTTTTTAATTATAAGCAGTATTGAGAAATATCTAGATAAATGTAAACTTATTTCTTATCTGAATCTCGAATAAAATATAGTTATCTAGACGTATTCATCTAAATAACTAATTATTATTGATTATTGAAAAACCAAATTTTGAATATTTGAAGGGAAATTATTTTTTGAATTAAAAATGTGTTTTCTTGTGTTGATAAGCTCAAATAATTTAGTTCTTATTTTAATAAAAAAATTTCAATTTGTGTGCTTTTCTCCATAATATTATGATGTTAAGTGTCTTCGATAGTTGACTAAATGAAAGAGAATGAGATATTTCCGACACGGGAAGATACAGATGTAATAAAATTATTAGAGGAATTTATGTAGTAGAAAAAAAAGTAGAAGAGGATGACCAAAAATGAGGTGGTTGGATGTAATAAAAAGTGATATGCTTGTGTAAGGGAAGAGAATGGGGCAAATCGAATTAAGTGATAGTGGAAGAATAGGGTAATCAACCCTAAGGGAGACGGCAAAGATGATAAAGAAGACTAATTATAATTTAATGAAGAAACATTTTGACGAATAATATTATTGTAAAATATGGAAATGATATATATACTATAATGATACCTATTATTAAACATATGTTAATGGAAGAAAATTAACATGAAAATTGAATAAAACATTTGGTTTACGAGTAAAAGCAAATAATAATGGGAATATTAAGATGAACTTTAATTAATAGAACTTATGAAGTCAAATTAAATCCCGAGCGATATAATCAAAAATTGTAATCGTTTACGAATATAAATACGAATATTATTAGCTAAATAGTATAAAAATTAGAAAATAAAAAAATAATTTTTATTTTTCGGGTAGGTATATAAAGCTACAGAGTAATATTTTGTTATATCCCATAATAACAGTCAGAAGTCATAATTCAAAATAATAATAAAATATATATATTAATTTAAAAATACATAAATATTTTGAGAAATATTTAGAAAGTATTAGGTATTGTAAAATATATTAATTATATTAATACTTATTATTGTTCATAAAGTATATTGAAAATGTGATAAATGAGAATATAATTTAATATCACCGGCCAAACCATATTACTCAAAACCGGGTATTCTGGCTAGTAATAATAATATTATTTACAGTAGTTTACGCTTAATAAAGGCGGTATGAACTTTATACTTTGCACTTTACATATGAACTTTATGGACTGAGAGCAAAAACTTTTCCGACGATATCGTGTTGGTAGGAGAAAGTCCAGTTGTAGAAAGTGACTTGTAGACATAAAGAGTGGAGGGAAACTGTTAATGATAAAGAATTAAGGATTAATCGGAGTAAAATAGAATATATTGGATATGATTTTGGAGAAAGAAAACACGGATAAATAGAGAAAGGCAAGTATTGAAATTGAGTGGAGATGAAATGAGTGAGGTAGAGTGGTTTAAATATTTAGAATCCATTTTAAACAGTAGCGTTTCTTGACTTTGGACATTGGGCGTTAACGTGTAATTGAAATGCAACTCCCTCCTTTTACATAAGAAAAATATGCAAGCACAAAATATATAATATGCGACGTTTTTGTATGTTCTGAACTCATTAATAAGTATAACAGGTAAAATAAAATATAATATAATATAATTTCAGGTTGTGTGATAAACTATAGTTTGTCACAGAAATGAACATTGTACTCATATGTTCAATGCAGGGAGTAAAAACGGGTTCATTTTTTTCAGGTTTCGGCTACCGGGTCCGAAAACGGTTTCGGAATTTTTCGGATTTCGAGTACCGGGTTCAAAACCGATTTAAATTTTTTCCTGGTTTCGTGTTTCGGATTCAAACCCGCTTTCGAGTTTTTTAGGTTCGGGTTTTGTGTTCAAAACCGGTTTTGATTTTTTCGGGTTTTGGGGAATAGGTTGGAAACCGTTTTTCAAATTATCCGGGTAACCCGGTTTTCAAAATCGGTTTACAATCTGTTTTGACTCCCTGATTCAATGTACTACCTCATGTCTGCATAAAGTCATACACGTGTAGCTACGATTTACATAATTGAAAATAATACGTCGGAACTAGGCATACTCGTACACCGCAAGTCGTTGTTTCTGAAGTTAATGCCTTGGTCAGATATTGACACTGAACCGAAGTTATCCGATAGAAATACCATGACATACGATTATAGGTATAAACTATAAAAGTATCATGAAGTCGTTGGCAAAATATTTAATATCCTACAACACCTAAACACATCGCGGTCTAGTTTCGAGGCAAAAACCGGTCGTATTTGTTTCGTTGGTTCAATGTATTTATTCGTATTCCATAATATACTAATAATAAATGGATCTATGACAATCAATATATATATATATTTGATATTATTTATATAATTATGTAAAGAGTCATACATTGTTTTTTTATTAATGCATATTTATTATAATCAAAATAATCATTAAAAACGTAGATTTTGTAAGGCGTTAACACACAACTTGCACACCCAGAGAAAACGCCACTAATTCTACAGAAGGATGCGAGTTTCGAAGAAGATAATATGAAGTATAGGATTAAGTGTGGATGGATGAAGTGAAGAGAAGCGTCGAGTATTTCGTGTGACACAAGTGTCCCAATTAGGTTAAAATATACGTTTTATAAGACAGTGATGATGCCTGTAATGATGTACGGATCAGAATATTAGGCAACAGATAGGGAGATAGAACAGAAGATGAGTATAATGGAGATGAAAATGAATGTATAAGTGGATGAGTGGAGTAACTAGAGAAGATAAAATAAGAAATGTATGTATATATAAGTGGTAGTAGACAAAAAAAAGATAGGATATAGATTGAGAAGGCTCGGGCATTTTTAAGAAAGGAAGAGACAGATGCAAGTAGAAGTAGAAGACTAGGTTGGTCGACTCCAAGTGATTGGGAGAAACGACGATGGAGAAGATGATGATGAAGAGAAGATTGTTGATTTTAGGACTAAGCAAGCGTATATATTTGTTCGAATGTATTCATTTAGCACTTATTTGTAATACATATCATTAAAAAAAAAAAAAAACAAATTATTTCAGAATACGTTTTAACAAGTAAGGCAAAACGAAATTAATTATTTTCTCTCTCATACAATCCAATTTGTTAAAAGGGCATAAATCATGGCAATTAAAATATTAATAAAAAAATATCTTTTAAGGTTGTAGTTGTGAAACTTTGTCTAGTGTGTTTAACATAAGAGTGTAAAAATAATTATAAATAATACAAATTTTTTATTTAGCTATAAGAACTAAAGGAAATATGTTTTTATTAATTTTTAAACAATTTGAATCTATTAACAAATATATTTTATAAAATTAAGGTATCAATGATAAACAAAAAAATTTGAATATATTAATATAGAACTTTTTTGTTCTCCGCAATCCGTGATATCAAGTACCTATATCAATACGACAGTATTGTTATGTTTTGAGCGTACTTTACGCTTCATTCTGAAAATGCGAATGCTTTCGTTGAAAACGCAAAAATATGCGTAATCAGCTGAAGTTGGTTAGCGTTTAGCTTTTATTTCTATAGGTTGAAATATTTCTACTTTTCAATATGTTAAACAGCGTTTAATTATAATTTTTCATCAATATTTCATTTGTTTTATCTCTGCTTAATTAATGCTGTCGCCTGACATAGCAATATGGTAAAAGCTTTCATAATGCTTTCATATCAATTAAAAAAGCATTTAACACAAAGCTTTTAGCGTGTAGCGTGATAGTGTTAGGTAACTAATAAGTGACAAGGCTAATTAAATGTTAATAAGAAAAACGCCGGTTTACCTACATAATTATTATTTTTATTAATAATAAATTATAAATGTCATTGTAATTTAACTTCTAGAGTTGAACACTAAAAGCTGCACGTTAAAAGGCATACCTTTCATTCATTGTTCAAATCTTAAAGATTAAAACGTCTTATTTCCTTATTTTATATTGTACTGGCATTTAACAATCATTATTGTTAATAGTTCATAATTACGTATTCAGCTATTGATTTCTTTTATTTTACATTTGGGGAATATCAAATTAATTTGATATATTTTATCGTTAGAAGTCAGAATTTTTAAATAAAAGTCAGAATCAAAATTTAAAAAGAAAATGTAGGCGATTATTCAAAATATGATGATTAAATTATATATGTTATTATAGAAGTTTATACCATATAATATTGCAGGATATTAAATAAATTTAAATAACTCATTAAATTTCTATTTGCATTTTGCATTTTAATTATTATTAAGAGATTTAAGAAATTAAATTTCCATGTTTAATGTTAAGTAAATATAATTTAAATGTAATAAATATTAAATAAACATATTTCATCAAAATAATATACACTCCTAAAAAGTTAAAACCAATATATTTCAATGTACCTTATCTATAGGTTCTGTAATAGAAAAAATAATTTAAATTATCTATACCTACTGTTTTATATTAATTTATCAGTTTTATTGACAAGGTTGACAGGTTTTAGGTAGGTACCTATTTATTTTTAATCAATTGATATCCAAATTATATTTGTTAACAAATATAAAATAATATGTATAATATAATGTGTATAGGTACGTACAATGCGGCAAGAAAATATAACAGGCCAAAAACAGAGTTGTTATATTATATAATAACATAAAACAAAACCGACACAATTGCATTATTCTTATAATATTAATCTACTCATTCCTAAAATATTTTTACGTATTTATTTTCCTAAAAGATTTTCTTAATTTCCTGTAAGTTCAGTGTTTTGGTGTGTAAGAAAAATGCGCTTCATAAAAAATTCAAACATTTGACGCCCAAACAATATACTTATAAAATTTTTTAACAACTGTAGCTAAATTCAAATCTTTATTTAAAAAAAAATAATATTGATTATTTAAATAATGTTTATAATAGTTTGACTTCTAATCCAAAATATTTTTAGAAATTTTTTAAAGAAACAAATAAAGTGAATACACAACCAAATTTAATACAATTCATGATTAAAATTTTATAAATTATTGTTAAAATTAAACAAGACACTCTGTATAATTTAGTTATAAGTAAAACTGTCTTACTATAGATTAAGTATAGTATTATATAGTAATAATATATATATATAAATTAAGGTTAAACACATACCTAGCTGATACGAATCACCTGAAATAAAAATATTAAATCAAGAGGAAATTTTTCAGAAATCCAAGATAAAAAAAGACTAACAGAATAATCTTTAAAATATTAAAGAAGAACAAAATTTGTCTGAGAATAATCAATCATCACAGGAAGATCAATACCAAATTTAAATAAGTTTAAGGAACAGAATAAAAACCAAAAAAGTTTTAAAATTCAGATAACAACTATAATAATAGTGTATAATAATAATGATTAATATGCTAATAAACTTTGACTTAAAATGAGTTATTTTTTTTGTATGTGTTTATATATCTCTGTACTTTTTGTATAAGTGACTATGTGTATAATAAATAACTATAAAAAATATCAAAATATACTATGACAATTTTTTATTATATAATAATATTAATATATATATTGAATTTTAAAGTAATAAAAATCATAATAATGATTATTAAAATATAATTTTTATCTAATAATATCATATAATTACATATAATTTTGTTTTAATTTGTACTGAATATTTAGAGTGGTTTTATTTGTTTTATTTGTAGAGTGGTTTTATCTTGTACATTTTTATTTATTATTTTATTGCACCGTATGAGATAAACGTATGGGAATTTTTAAAAACAAATTTTTTAATATTAATTTGAATACATTTTGATAAACGTATCACTATAAAAAAAAAAATCGAAAATTAAATAACATGGCTGTAGAAATTTCCCGAATTATTGTGCCGGAAAGAATTAAAAACTAAATTTTTAAATTTATATTGATTGATAGCATATAGTAGTAAGTATATGTTTACGTTTTTTTTGTTATAATTTTATAAATAAATTTAACTAAACTTTTTATAATTTTTATATAACATTATATTTGTATGTACTTCCCCAAGTTGTATTTTATATATATATATACGTATAAAACTAATGTTATTTAAGATAAAAATTTAAAAAAATTTAAATTCGGGTTTTTACTTAAATTAACCCATATTTATGTCTAAAACTAAAAATTATCTTTAAGTAATATATTGATGTATTATACGATGTACCAAAGAAATTTTTAAACCTTTTGAGTTTGCAATAAATCAGGAAAAATCAATCGAATTTTATGGTATTTTGGGTAGGTAGATACTAGATTACTGATTAAAAAAAAATCCTGTCAATATTTTAGTATATAAACAGCGAATAAACAAAACATCTTTCAGTTTACCGTATTTTAAATATATTATGTTCCAAGTTGTACCATTTAACGGCACCTACTCATTATCTGTTGTTAGTTTTTTAATTTATACAATTGAAGGAGATTATATTATCCTTAGAGTATAAATTAAAATAACATTTAAGAAGCTACTCGTTTAAATGTTGATTTCAATACCCACATCAACTTATTTTTGAAAAATTACTACATTCTGTAATAATAATTCACAGCAAAAAAAAAAAAAAAAAGAGAAATTTTCATTAGAAAACCTCCGTTTATTCACCACAGAACAAATCAAATAAATCAAAATATATCGGAAAATAAAATTGTATAAGTGTAAATTCTGAAGCATCCGAGTCGTATGCTAAAAATATAAATGTCCGAATTGCATATGCAGTATTTAAAACGGGTCTGTCCGAATTCCGTTTTGTATTTAAAGTCGGTTTGACCATAAACAAATAAATAAATATTTGAAAACAGAAAAAAATATTTTAAAAAGGTATGTAAATTAAAAAGTAAGGAATAAAATATACTTTACGGGACACTTTTTTTGAAACTCGTTTCTCGTGCATGTACTATCTAAAAGTATACGTTTTTTTAAAAACGAAACTATTTATACACAAATACTGCGTCAAATTGATCGTTTTGTATAATATTGCTTTATATTGTTTTATATAATATATTGTATAGTTTGGTAAGTTTCTGCAAAATGGACCTCCACAAAAAAATTAGTTGGTGACCACTGCTATAATGTATATATTATGTAATACATGATATGTCCTTATTATTGATACATATATATAAAATAATAATAATATTATACTATTATTACGATGGTCATCACGTCATACAGATCGTATGATGAGAACCATAGTCAAATAACAATGCGTATAGTTTTTTTTACCATATTATTATTATTATTATTACCTTTGGGAATTTTTCAAGTCTCGGGCAGTAAGGTGGAGTAATATTTAACAATCACCACCCGCGGGTCCATTCGCTACTCTTTTCATCTCAACTATTGTTGTTCCGCGAGAGTAAATGAGTGTATTCTTATCGTCCATCCATACATATTATTATGCAGTATGCCGTATGCACTATGCACACAACATGACGTGATCGTCACATATTTGATGTTATAATGTATACACGTATTAATAACCACTACCCGTCTTATATAGTTATAATATTATACATCTGCCCGAGACTATAAGCGGAAGTAATCGAACGGAGCAAAGAATGTACCTATTGGTTTTAGAATTATGTGTTTTTTTTTTATACTGTCCAAAGTTTCTAGTAAGAGTAGCAAATTGTAACTATTTAACCGGCAAGTGGGTATATACTTTAGAAAAGCCATTTTTCGATTTTTCCCAATATTGAACTATATGAAATTGACTTTTTTTTTTTTTATATCAATTTTGGGCTGTTCATAGCAATAATTTTGTACATTTTCAGATATTGATGCCATGAAATTTTACATTTCAATATAAGGTTAATGATTTTAACTTTACCCGTGTTTCGAAAAATCTTTAAAAATTATTTTTATTCACATTATGTTATATTTTTAAAATATATGCTACGGACAAAGCCTGGCATTCCGAAATATTATACTTTTCTATTTTTGCTTTACCCTGTAGTTTGCCCTGTACTCGCGGGCAAAGTGCAAGTTGTAAATAATGTTTTTTTTAGTAAATACTAAATCCTATATTTAGAATTTTTATTGTAATATGGCAACGGTCATTTCTTGTATAAATAACTTGATTGGTAAAATATATCCATAGGCGTGGTCTCAATCTAATGGTGGCTCAAATAGTTGGAAATATTACATTTTTCCTCGGGTGTATGTGTGGTATCTAAACACATTTGATAAACGATTATTATTCATTTTTAAGTTTCGTTATTTTAGTGCGTGTAATGTCATACGATAGTTCGGTTGTATTTCACACTTCGTAATAGGTACTTACCTACTTATAACAATAAGAATTATTTACAATATTCGAGTTACCTGTCCATTGTTTTTACTTATCAAAAATATGGTTTAATCAGGTTATCAGGTAAACAAATATGGACACGGTCTATTAAAAAATTCTTCTTGCCCCACTGTAGTTGTGCACTTTACCTAATCGGCGAATTCGCCCAACATGATGCTGAGTGAAACAAGAAGTATTATAATATTTCGGACTTGTTCCATCGTGGCTGGGCACTTTGCGATGTGCCCGGACACCGGGCTTGACCCGTAGTGGCGCAACCAGCCGGCCGAATATTTCAAAGTTTTATTCATACTAAAATAATATTGCATAGACTTTTGTACTAAATAATTTAAGCCATTAAGAAAAAATTAAATTACTAAAGTATAAAATCGGTAAAACAAAAATACGCCAAATTTCGAGTGACTTAATGCTCCTCGGACTGAACATTTTTAACATTTAGTCCCGAAATTTGAAGGTTGTCCCCGAATTTTTTTTTTTTAGAACTGTTGTTACTTGTGATGTATACGTATTATTAATTATTATAATGGTTAAATTCCATTTTGTACTATAACTTACAACAATAAACTTACCGCGGAATTATATTAATTACATTTTAGTATGATAACTATATGGCCGTGAATATGAAGCAAATGCATTTTTTCCTTTGTAAACATTTTTTTCAGAACGAAATTCGAATCTCATATCAAAGTATTTTATTTTTAACCATTAATTTTGATTTTTTTTACATTTTCGTTATGCCATTTAAGAGCCTTTTTCTTTTTCATAATAATTTTTATCGAATTGGTTACGGTTATAGCTTATTTAAAGTTGAATGTATGGAAAACGTGTTAAACGGCCGGAGGCAACATGATAGGATCACCGATACCCGAATGTATGCAATTTTAAGTCGAAAAAAGATCATTTAATATCAAGCGTCAATATAGTATATAAATATATCAAGAAATCGTACCTGAAAAAATGGCAATTAAATTATAATATTTTGAATCAGCCAATGGGTGTAACTGTGCTATGTCCCCCTGAATACGGGCTTGTGATCACTCCAAAAATATTACAATTGTAATATACGATATATGTACACTTTTAAAGTGTTTGAAAAATGCAACTTAACCACTATATATAGGTAACTTAAATAACCTCTCCCGAAATAAATATTCTATAATTTTGCCACTATTTGCCCGTTACATAATACATAAAGTATACTAAACGAAAACTCCACTCAGAATCGTTTTATGGATAGAATGAATTAAAAAATTATTTATTAATTCTTTCAAATTTGTAAAATTCAACAAATGAAAGAGTATCTGGCCTTCCGACCAGTGGCGTCATTTGGGGGGTGGCAGGGTGGGCATTTGCCCCCCCACCCTTGTTGACAGCGGGCCGGTGTCCGGCCGAATAGGGGCCGGTCGCCCGGTGTCCGGCTATTTATGCCGACATGATTCGTGCTAAAAGTACCTAAATAATTATAGCGTGTGCCGAATAGTAATAAGTAATAACTAATACCACGGCGTACGGTGGATGTACTTGTAAAATAAATAATAATATTAAAATTGATCTATAGATGCTACCAATAGTATGGTTAAAACTTATAATAGGAACCTATTTATGGTCTATATTACTAGTTATATTACTTATTGATTTCCACAGATATCAGTATAATATTGAGAAAACAAATTAAATCCCGATCGGCCGAGAGCGATGTTTACACCGTGATGCGGGTACCTATACGTCTTCCCGTACCTACTATCATTGATTATACATTTATATATTATATAATATATAATCAATGCTATATGTATACAATGTACTATATTTACTCTTACCACAGAACCGTCTATATTTTATTTGATATGTTCTTTGGTGATGGTTTCCATATAAATAAATATATTTCCGTACGGGTATTAGGTATATATCTATTCTATATTTCTATGGCTTCAAATTTCCATTTTCCAAGTTTATTGTTTAACGGTTGAGTGTTGACATATGGCATAAACAAATTAATGTGCCTAGCCGTTGTTTGATGTTTTAATGTTTTGCGTTCGTTTTATGTTTATATGTTTTAACTTTTTAAGAATTAAGTGCAAAAATGAAAAAAGCCAAAGGTGGTGTTTTTCCTCTAGTCCTAATTACTTTAATTACAATTGTTCCTATTAAAAGATTTTCCAAACACTGATCATTTTCCAGAAACTCTTAAAATTATAACTATCCTTTTGACTTTTCCAATTTCGACCACATCCAATGAGAGTTTCTTTTCTTTGCTTATGCTTGTTAAAACACATTTACGATTGACAATGGGTGACCAACGGCTTAGTTATTTACTCGTAATACCTGTAGAAAAAGATAGATACGGTTTCAAATATAGACCTAAACCAAGCTATTGACATGTTTGGAAACATGACGTCTAGGAGATATCCAGTTATTGCTTAAAAATTAAAAATATTTATTGTTGTGTTTTTAAATATAATTTAATGTTTTGTTTTATTTTGTGTATGTACATTTAAGCATAATACACCAATGTGTATTTACCCTATTTAGGAAGCGACTTATGGGAGATAAATATAAATTCCCTCAAACAAATCCTCATCAAGTAGGTAGGTATTATATTTAGTCTCTCACCTCGTTTTTAGTCAATATTATTTCCGAAAAAATTGGGGTATTTGTGACTATCACAATAAATATAAAATTATGTAAGATAGTATTGAGATAAAATATAAGGGGGAAAATGTTTGCGAGCACAGCGAGCGGTTTTTTCCGTTATTTGGGCCAGTCAAAAATTTTGTCCCCCGTTTCAAAAACTGAAATGACGCCACTGAATTAGTAGGCACATATGTTTGGTAATTTATTATAATAAATGTATTTATCACTACACACTTTTTAAATTCATATGAAACATTTTCTACATACTACTTATACTATACACTACAATAGGAGCCTATACATATATTTACATCCTATATCATGAAATTATATAAAATATCAACACAAACATTTCTTAAAAAAACTAATATTAGAACATCAAATTCACTTAAAAATATGAAATAAAAAATGAATGCTAAATGACAAAATTATGTAGTACCTTATGTTATACATTTAATCCTAGATACACCATGTTCCTTCTAAACAATGGAAGCTTTCCATCTGTCTTGTAATTTGACGCGCATTTCAACATACTTTGAAATTGAGAACATTAATTTGTTGCTAAAAGCAATACAATATTTATATAAGTATTAAATAATGTGTTCATTTAATGTTGCATTTTAAATTTAATTTGTCAATTTACCCTTTAAAGATTTGGCCAATAATTAGTAAGTTTTGCATGCAATCAGTTGGGACCAAGATTCAATTATTAATTCTCCAAGTACTTACCATTTTTACTTCTAAATTTGTCTTATTGAATGCCTACTTAATTTGTTCAGAGTACTTTAATAAAAGAAAATGTATATATTACAAATGTATTACATAATGTTATATAACTTGTATACATGATGAACTTACTAAATGTGTCGCTGTAGTTTTTTCATTATCACCACGCTCAATGGAAGAAGCGATTAACATACACCTATAAAAGGAATTAGATACTTTTAATTTGTAATCCAAATAATAGTTCAATAAAAAAAAATATCTACCTACCTACTTAAAATATAATCTGGTATATATTTCTTACGAAATATTTTACAGACCGTGTATGTATTTTACATGTACAAAGTGTAGAAGTACATCCTTCTGCCGAATTTTGTGATAGGCCATTATTTTGTCTTCAAATGCATCATTTAGAGACTTGTCCGTATCTTCGGTAGTAGTACCTACCTACAAATAGAAATTAGATACCTCCCTTTACCTTACCTACCTTTATTGAAAAATATGCAACTGTTTTAGAAATTAACAGCTAAGTATGGTGTTGTAAATGTAATTGCATAATAATGAATATAATATGTAGATTATTCTAGAGAAATACCATTATAATCAATATTTTTCACTAATGAATTTACTAATGAAATTAAACAGTGAAGTTCAAAAAAAATTAAAAGTGGTTTCTTAATATTTTAAATGTACTTTATAATAGTTCCTCCATATCACTTTTTTATTCTTATCATTATCATGTACACTTGGTTGCATATTCATACTATTTTAAGGGATTTAATAAGTATTGTCTACAACTTTACTAAATCGCCAATTTTCTCGCATAAAGATTTTCGAATACAAAATTGAAGGTAAAAGATAGGAATATACTCGTCGAATATTTTACCACTATAAAAAATCTATTTATTAGCAACAATTCACGGAAAATCTCCAATTTAAAAAATTGGAAATTGCCTATACAAACCGCCTTGAAATATTTATATCCATTTTCCAGTAAAACTATTAAACTTTTGTAAACTTTTCATAGAGTAAAAATACTGGGTTTCTATCGAATCGATTGTTTTTCGATATTTGACAATTTTGATTTTTCCCAAATTCCCAAAAAAATTTGATTTTGACAGACTTCAACTAATATTACCGTAAGAATACAAAATTATCCTATAAAAAACAGTTTAGGTAGATATTTCCTAATACTTGAGTAGGTACTTATTTCTACTTTAACTGTTAATTAGGTAAGTGATACAATTTTACATAACTAGGTATGTAGGGTGTTTTTGTTATCCTATACTATAAGTCGTTATAGTTTCAAGTGTTTTTATGATAATAGAACACTAATATTCTCTATCAAAACAGCTAAGTATTGATTAGGGAGATAATCTAGTAAAAAATATGTCCCCCTAAAAATTAATTTATAATACCATCATTTATACCATTACAATTTATTTTGTTAGTCTTGAATTGGGTATCCATGAGTGTTTAGAACGAATCTAAGGAAAAAGCCAAAGAAAAATAAGCCACGAGGAAAAAAAGTGAAAGGAAAAAAATACAAATTAGTTAAGTTTGGATTTGATACATAATATAATAAAATAATGGTAACTAGGTATTTTTCGCTATATTTGTTGTCGTTTTAAAAATAATAGCAAAATAAATCATTTTCAATAATTACAGATACAATAATATAGTATAGAGCTTATGGTCAATAACAATTTCTTATACAATATACAAATTATTTAAATAATTATAATCCTAAATGAAGCATAAAGCAAGTCTAAAAATAAAATAATTATATAACATAATACTATAATAGTACATGTATCTTTGTCGATACTTAATCTATAGCATAACAGTTTTACTTATAACTATAGTATATAGGGTAGTATCTTAAATTACAATTCAAGAAAGAATTGGAACAATTGGAAGACGTAGGATTGTCTTTAGCAACATTTACAACTGCATCTGAAGACACAATAGTTACTGTACATTCGATATTTTTAAATTAATTTGATGAAAATAATAATACCAAAATTTAGCACTCAATGAATATAAAGTACACTATAATTTACTATTAACTTACAGCTTTTTTTCTTTGGCACAGAAACACCTATAGTTGCTGACTTAATTTAGATATTTTCTGAAAGGTGGCTCAGGTCGTGTTATATATGAAAAGAAATAGATTTCCTATAGATTAACTAAGTAATTAAAAAACGCCTGTCCATAGTTAAGATAAAAAAAAGTCGTTTTTTATCGTAAAATTTTAAAATTATATTTTATTACATAACTCGAAATTTTGATTTAATTTTGATAAATTCGAGTTAGGTACTTTGAATAATACATATTTTGAAGTGAATTTTTATCCCCCTTCAACTTTGAGTTATCGCAACTTGACTGTATTTTATTTAATGTATTTGGTAAGGTTAGGTTCTTTTTAAAAATTTTATATCGTGCTCCTTCTAATTTTCCATAATGGAACACCGAGAATGAGATGAATGAATCCAAAACAATCCACAATATCCTAATTATTCTTAAAGGCTTCAAAATTCAACTTCAAGATTTTTCCAATAAAAGCTTTTGATAAACGCAATAGGTGTTGGTGTTATTTTTGCAAATAGGGATGCAATAGCTAAATACCAACCAGAGTTATATACTGTGACTATGGTTTACGTTGATGAAACTTTTAAGACTGTCTTAAGTCACCCAACAGACTTGAAATGTCTTTTGACTTTTCATGTAGTTTTTTAGAATGATAGTGCCGGTATCCAATGCTCTATGTTTTTTTGGGTAGTATAATGGAAGAGATGTACTGTACTTCATTTATATTAATCAGACAAATCTTGCCACTAAAGTATGATCCGATCTGTCACTGATTATGAAAAAGCACTGATGAATGCGGTTACTTCAATGTTTCCAAATAGCAGATTAGTATGACGTTGGTTATACTGAATATAAATCTATTGTTCTCTGCTGTTATAGGAAAATGAACAATATCCTCAATTTGATCAAGACACATCAAGTAGCAGCTCATGTTTTTTTTTAGGTTTTGGCTTTACTTGCCGACAGCAAGAAATAATCCATTATGTCCAGATTTTTGTGTACTTGACGGATACAATGCCATAGTACAATATGCACTGCAATTTCCTGAGATCTTAATGGTGATTGAAGACTTTTTAAATAATTATATTTTGGATTATTGGATTCAACGAGTTAAACCAGAGAGATTTAGTGTGTTTGGTGAGACCATCACACTAATAATTATTTGGAATCATTCCATTCCATCTCTCGAAACAAATGGGTCTACACAAAGACTGGTTTTTATTTTGAAAACCAATATTACAATGACTTTATTCATAACGTAGAGACTTAATGGTAATCATAAGACTATTTAAGGTCAAGATCAAAAAGAGAAAACATTTCTAAGTTATAAGAAAAAATATTCAGCAGCTCAGACTATGACATTCTTGAGGAAATTTCCAAATTAGATCATATCCAATCATTTTCCATTTGAAAACTATAATATAATAAATATAAATTATACATAATATGAATACAATTATTAATTTATTTTTCTATACCGTTGCAAAATTAATACCTGCAAGGGAATTCTAATATTTTTAGAGTAACAGGCTTAACACACCCGGGGAACACTGTTATGTTGGGCCATCCATTATTGGGGGTTGTCATGGGGTTAATCACCCCACACATAAAACACTTATGATTTAATAACCACAACAAATCATGCCTCTGACAACAGTGCTTACGGATATACTTATTGGAACATGGAATGTGTACTCGATGTAAAAGGCTTGAATTTTGATTTTGAATTTTATTTTCAGGCTCACTGAATCAAAAAGACATATAATTTAATACTTGATTGAAAAACACATAAATATTAGTTTCAAACAAACCTGTGGATATGGTCCAATTTGGCATTGAACATAGCCATCTTTTTTATGGCCTGCTCTCCTCAAAAATGCCAATACATCACAGTCTTTATTGAGCTGGTAAACATTTTCTCTCAAAATTCTTGTGGTGTTTACTTTTTTGGCCCTTAATCTCATATATCTGATCTGGTTAATTGCATAAATTATACAAAATTAGTACAATTAAATTAAATTACGTTTATATCCATGAATATCAGTATCATAATATTAGTGACAAATCGGACCTGATCAAAATTTAGTGGCAAGATTTATCTGATAATTGTAAACAAAGCACAGTACGTCTCTCCCATCTTACTACTTAAAAGAACATAGACCATTGGAAATACCTGTTACAGAAACAAAAACAATTTAATATGTATACCAAGTCGACAATAGATAGATAGTCACTTACGACATTCTCTAATTCTAATTGAAAAGTCAAGAGACACTTCAAGTCTGTTGAGTGACTTGGAATAGTCCTAAAAATTTCATCAACACCAACCATAGTCACAGTATATAACTCTGGTTGGTATTTAGTTGTTGCATCCCTGTTTGCAAAAGTAACACCAACACCTATTAAGTTTAAAATATGCTCTTGTTGAAAAAATCTTGAAATTGGATTTTGAAGCGTTTGAGAATAATTAGGATATTATGGATTGTTCAATATTACAGCGAGTTCATGGATATCTTATGGAATCCTAGGACGTCTCAAATTTCTCATCCCGATTACTCTTCTGGCCATTTGTCTTTGTGTATAATTAGAAGCATCTTCCGGATATCTAAACATAGAAAGATTAACAAAGTTATAACCTATATTCAAAGATAAATAAAAAATATTAAAAAAATTAATTTTACACAACATGCTTTGAAAATCTGTATTATTTAGTGTTCACCCCAGCTCATGTTAAATATATATTGGATGTTTATATTTAAAAAGATGATGAAATATAGATAAAACCTACTCAATCATTTTGTTTTTATCTATGGTTTGCATAGATGCTGTAGAATTTGTTCGATCCAGACCTCTCTCACTGATTGCATCTCTTAATAATGGCACATGTAAATATACCTCATCAAGCTGATGATTATGTAAATTGCAAATATTCAGTTTATTATCCATTATGTCAACACTTATTGATGTAGTGCCACGACATATCGGATGTCTAGTATTTTTTTTCCTCTCACACACAAGTGAAATTTTATTCATGGAAGCCTCCCTTTTATAATATTTAAATCTCACATTATCCATATAAATGTAAGAATTGCGTTGAAAACCTGAAATCTTGGTATACATTTCTGGTTATTCAATTTCAACTATTGGTTGTTCACAGGCATAATCATGATGCCATAATTCAAATAGAACTTTGATTTGCAGATCCATATTACAAACTGAAACGAGAGAAATGCAAAAATAAAATTACATATTTTACCTAACGCTGTTAAATACTAAAACATACATATATATATAATATGGTTTCAGACATGTCATACAAGTATGAACATTCAATTATTTAAATATTATGCTTATGTAGTTAAAATGAATGCAACTTTATGTACATACCTATGTTCGAACTACAGTAATAAAGTAATAAGTACTTTTTGCATGTACAACTAATGAACAGGATTACCAAACTGAAACGAGAGAAATACAAAAAAAAAAATTACTCATTTTTACCTAACATTATTAAATACTAGAATATATGGCCAAAAATTATATTTCATATAATTCATTTGGCAATGTCATAATTAACGCTCTGCGGATCTATTAATAGTGTCACAAATAAAAAATACACACAAACACCGAATCCGTAATGGATATGGTCTGACAAATCTGAATGAAAATGATTATAGTGCAAGATCGGTACTTTTGTTCCAATCCATTTTATTATTTTATTCTCTTCATAAAATTTGTATATTTAATTATATTTATACCATATGCTTTGATATCTTCAAAATATATTTTTTAATTCATTTAAGAACACATTTTAAAAC
>JAIPRL010009038.1:0-18679 GCA_025469235.1 Pemphigus obesinymphae | reverse complement strand
TTGGATTTTTCTACTCATTAATGTTCTATAATAATCTAAAATGTTTTTTAAAATGTCCCCTGGTTAAGAAACTTTGGATAGGGGGTGTGGGGGACGAAGTCCTCCACGGCTTACTTTTTCTCTAATATATGTTCCGGAACACTGATTTTTGAACTAAGCTCAGAGTACGTCCTTATTTTTTTTTCCAATTCAACCACTGCCACTAGGTATAACCACAGAATAAAAGAATCGTAATGGCGGCTGAAAAGGACGGCGGCAATATCAGTCGCCATGGTTTTTCCGATGCCATTTTACCGTTGTCTATATGTATATAGTGTGTTCATACCACGGGATAAAAGGATATTCGTTGAGTTATCGCAATGATATGAGTAGCATAGAACTGCAGTACCGATAAGCGATAGTGTCCATTATGGTATAAACAATGATAACATCGCATCCGATAACATTATTATAACTAACATAATGATACCCGCAGGTATATACTTTTTAATAATATTTTAATTTTTACTATATATATATATATATAGTAAATAATTATATATTATATGGGTATTTTTATGGTGTAGAGTACTTGTAGATATTATTTTAATAAAATTAAAAAATTTTTATTTTTCGACTTATATGACTTATTAATAAGTCATTATAATATAATAACGCAATAATAGTCGTTATTTGTGTACTGAAGATGATAGAGTCATCGTTATCGAAATACATATATGCAAAATAAAAGTATATATTTTTGTAGAATTGAGTTTTTTAATTTTATTAATATACGAGTATCAGCTATGTATTTACGAAATTGCACAACACGTCATTTTGTGATAAATAATAAAGCGCAAAAAAATATATATTGTATATATATTGCATCACTGATATTTTTTATATGTCCCGGATTTTGCATAATCCAAATAACAGTTTCCTGCACAATTTATATGCACATTTTTATTATGTTTTTAATTTGATTTGAATCATTAGTTCTACTGTTATATTTATTATAAATTATTTTTACCAACATTTTTCGTATTTTTAATGGAATGAAAAGTAATCAAATATTTCAATTAGCATGCTCAGAATACTGTGAGTATTAAAAAAAATTTGAAATTTTTGATAAACATACCTATTTTGTTTAAAAAGTAATTTATTTAATTTGAAATTATTGTAGACAATATGGATTTTTTATAATATATATATATAATAATACGTACTTTTAGAAAATATGTAATACAAAATACAAATTATATATATCGAACATTTTATTTAATCTTAGCGAAGTTCTTTTACAATGATGGGTTTATTTTTCAATTTTGGACTAAACATAACAATAATTATTATTGATTTTTAGATTTTTAACCCTAAAAGTCATATATTTGGGATTTAAGACTTGACAATCTATAATACATGGTTAATTGTACGTTATTCTTACTATATTAAATAATTTCAAAAAACGTTAGTAGTTATACCTATATACTTTTTTGGGTAGGTGTTGAGTAGGAATTTTCGAGTAAATAGCTTATTTTAGAATTTGTTAGAAAATTCGTTCTAGTTGATATCTTAAAGAGGTAAATTTTAGATTCTTTCAATCATTTCTTTAGCGTAACCAAAAATGGGTAAACAATTTTGTACATATGTACATTAGAAAATTATGTTAGAAACTTAAAATACCAAATATTTACTATATTGATGTGGTATTTCAAAACTTTTTTACCACTTTTCAGTCATTTTTATAAAAAATTTGAAAATTATATTGTTTTTTTATGCATATATTTATGGTTAGGTTAGACGTTTTGGATAGAAGGAGTTTAGTAAGATTTTTTTGATTTTAAATCTTTCTGTTAGGAAATTTGAAGTTGTTGGTATTTTAAAAATGTCAATTTTCGCTGTTTGAAAACTACCGAAAATATAATGAATAATTGTTATAAATCGAAAATAATATTATGGTACCTATTTTACGTTATTATGTCATATATATATAATATATATATATATTGACAGATTTATTATGTATATATTATATTATAAAAGACTGATTTTCATGTATATATTAAAATCAGTCTTATATGTAGATGCATTTATATTTTAATGTAAGCTGCTAAATGTATAATTATATGTAACTATTATTTATTTTAGTACAAAGTGTTCGCAATAAAAATGTTGTTACTTCCCTGAAATAGTACAAACTGTCTGCCATAAAATATTTTGTTACTCAATTTTTCAATGTACCCGTACAAAATGTCCGTCAACCGCGGTTATCGTTGCTTATAATAAAAATAATGATTCAAAATCAAAAATATTATTTAATTATAAAATAATAAATCATATACTTTGTCGTCATGTTAATATAAGTTAAAGTGTTTCATTTCACAAGACAAAAAAATATAAATAAATATACAGGAATTTCGATTTGAAGGCCTTTAAGAGGCTGATTATTGTCTCCGTCTAATCAACTGATAATATACGAAATTTACGTTCAGAATTTGTATCACAACTGTCATTTATAATATTAGAGTAAATTAACCTATTAGGTACTAAATTTATAGCTGAGATCATTATCTGTGCTGTAGCATCATCTTTTTTCCGAAATTTTAATTTTAATGAGAAATATATTATTGCAAATATGTTTATTTAATAAATATCTTGATTACACAACAATAAAATGTGGTAGAGACACGAGATGATATTTATAAAAATGTCTTAAAAATTGCCTATATACAACCCCTTAAAAAGCGAGTGTGTAACGTCCTTTTAAAAGGGGGGGGGGCTAAAGAATTGTTTTTATTTAAACTAACAGACGTACCTACACTCTCATATTAGTTATTCACATTTAATAATACTTGTATTTTAAACAGACAAAAATAGTGCTATCTTAAAATAAAATAAATACATTATATATCAACATTTAAAATCAAATATGATTTTAATTTATTTATTGCAAGTAATTATTAGTTATTTTTGTACAAATTTCTCAAAGTTTACCAATAAAATATTAACACATTATTTATAATATCATTTTAAATTATGAAGTTAAATTTCCTTCGTTCTTTTTGTTGTAAAACTGATAATACTTCGGAAGTTTCAATTCTTACTTCCCTGGGAATATGAAGATGAGCTAGTCCATTTAATCGATTTTGACCCATTGTACTTCTTAAATATGTCTTAATTCTTATAATGTGGAATATGACCTTTCTGCAATGCTAGTTGAAACGGGTAATGTTGAAAAAAATTTTAAAAGTGTAAATATAGTTTCAAACATTTTATTATTACACATGTCAATTGCATTCTGTGGTAATGAATAATTTTGACTACGAAATTTTTCATACCATAAATCGAACTCGGCTGTAGCAGTGTTGACACCATTTTGCGGTAGGTCATTTTTATAAAACTCTAAAAGTTTCATATATTCCGATTTTTGTTTTTGACTAGGACTACTTCCATTTGATAGAAGACATTTAAAACTTTTAAGAATATCATTGTGTTTTATAAATCGATCATGTATATTATTAACAAATGAATCTAACCATGGAATGAAAATAGCACGTCTATAATATTCTTCTTCATTTTCTGCTGGTACATTATATCGGATAGTTTGATTTATTGTTATTCTGGGTACAGTAAATGTTATTTTTAAATAACAATGTACGTATAAAGCCGTTGGATATTGTTTTGAAATAAGAGCTTTTGAATTGGCCATTCATAGTGGCGGTACCATCGTAACCTTGTCCACGTAAAAAATTAATATCAACCCCACAGTTGGTTAACGTTTCTAAAATAGTATCTGCTAAATTTTGGACGGATGTAGACACAACGGGAACGAATTTTAAAAATTGTTCAACAATTTTATACTCATTATCATTCATTAAATCGACAAATCGTACGCATAAAGAAAATTGTTCTATGGTAGAAATATCAGTTGTTTCATCCGCAAAAATATTTAAAAAATTTAGCATTAAAAATTTTAGTAGGTAACTAATTTTTTAATAATAATCTCATCACATGCTTCAATAATTTGATTTTGGTTATTCCAGGTTATGTAAGTTGCAAAAAAAAATTCATTTTGGGGGGAGGGGCTTTAGCCACAAAGCTCCTCCCCTTGGGTGCACCCCTGTAGGCAGTATAATATACTAGATATATATTCTTTTGAATCAATTACCTATATTTATTATTTTCTATATGGGCATCGCACGTACTTTTTTGTTCGTTTCAATAAGTGCGTATATCGATTCGACGAAAAGCCATTTTCTCCAACAAAAAAACTTTTAACTCCACCGGGACGAATGTATTTTTAAAAATCTAATATTTATCTTTATTTCGATTTTGTCGGACGCTATATTTTATTGATATTAAAGTCTTAATGTTTTATTGATTCTATACTGATTTGAATTTTTCCAAAAATATTTTCAAAAATAGGTATTCAATTTATATTCAGTTATATACGTATTTACTCAACTTTATATATAATAATAATATATAGGTACTTATTCACAATTCAGTATATAACACGCGATATGTGCCGTAAAAATAAATTAATTTAGTATGCATATAGACAGAATATAATAATATTGTACAATAAATACTATATATAGGCACTTATATGCAAAGTCTATAGTCTCAAGATTCATATAAATGGCAGTGTATTAAATATAGTCAAGTGGGTAAAATAAATCGTTTGACAGTAATTTATACATTTTGTATGTTCATTCACTGTACTATGTATAGTCTATGTGTAATCAAAAGTCTCGAAATTATTTTAAAATACCTATTAATCGTTTTAATATCAATAATATAGGTATAACTAATAAGTCAGTCGATGAAAAAATCTCATCGATTTATTTCCGTGGAATTAATACATGTACGTAGAGGTGCATATATATATATATACATCTGGTCGAATCGATATTAAAAAATATCGTGAATAAACATAAACATTTATATTTATAGTCATTTTATTATTTTGTATACAGTAGACATATAGGTATATATTATCATGTTTCGTACAGAATACATATTATTATATGATGACGATTGCTGGCGTACCTATATGTAGGTACATATATATATATATAGATATAATGTATAATGTGTACTATATTATAAATTCATTTAAATATAACTACTTATTATTATTATTTATCTTATATTATCAGCTATATTACATAATATAATATAACAACATTTTAAATATACGAAGGTTCTTGAACTATAATATAAACACGATATGGGAGTTTTTTGCAACAGTGTCATAAATAATATAAGTACGTATATTTTTGGCCATGAGACAGTATTATAGTCTGGACTACGCGATCAAGTTCAAAAACCTTAGAGCACCCGCCATCCTGTATATCTAATATGAAATATAAAAAAAGTCATCGTTGAGTTTGTATTTAATTTAGATGCGTATTATAATAGTATTATATTTCTCACAGGGGTCGTTCGTTCAAGTCTTCGAGGATAACGCGCTTTTCTATAAAACATTTTATGGGTATTTTATATCTATATTTTATATCTATATCGTAGATATACATTATAATAGTAGGTACGTGTAAATTATACCTATTAATTATTAATTTTAATGTAATATAATATGTTTTTGAAACAAATATAAATATTATGTGACGTAAAATGAATACCTATGTATGTTTGTGTATTTATATATAGATATGTACATTTATTTAAAAAAAAATATATCTCTATATAGTATACACCCTATATAATATACCTATAATCTATATATATTTTATATTTTATAGTAACGATACAATAGTACCTAACATAATATATTTATTATTTATGTAGTAGGTATATCTTAATTTAGTTCTATATTTGTATTAAATGTTTTATTACGTCATAAAACATCTTTGCACTCTTCAATTAATTAAAAAGGTTAAATAAAATGCATTATATATATATACTTCGTATACCCTGTATGTATACCCTATACTTATTGTAGTTGCAGTTTATTAATTGCAGCTATGACTTTTTAATAAACATCTACTACATACTGAATACTCTATATAGAACATAATGTTGTGTTATATTGTTGAGTCGGGTTTTTTTTTATATATAGTTTTTTATATACTGCAATATACCTATAATATACTTACATAGTCTATCATTTAGATACTTATGTTCTAAACAAACATACTGTAGTATGGATGCTTTTTTCGAATATCTACTAATTTGCTACAGTGACGCCAGTCCAAAAAAAAATATATCGTTGGCGAAATGACCTAATGACTATTCACCCACCGACAAATTTACGAAAATTCTCATCAAAATTCGAGAAATCGCTATAAAAAAGGAAAATATAATAAATATATTCAGGACCCCCCCCCCAAACAAATTTCGAATGTCATACACGAACGTGGACTTCGGCGTCACCGATTCGCTATACAATTAGCTGTAGGGTTGTAGTATAGGTTAGGTATAGGTTATACATACCTATATGCTTATTATGTACGTACATAATTTATCTGATAAACGGACATTTTTCTCTCATATAAAATTACATTAAATTTTTTTTTTATTATTCTTTATATATTACTAATATAGGTACTAATTTATTATAACAAATAGGTATAATATAGATAAACAAAGTAGCAAAAACTAAAAAAATATAATAAATTATATATATATATATTTTTTTTTTTAATTAAAGCACAAATTTGTAGTATATTACTATTATCGAAATGCAAAACAATATTTCTTAATTTCACTCTGATATCTGTTGCAAAAACCCCAAGTGAACCGAAATCCTGCGTGTACTCTACTGTACTGAACTAATATAACTGCACGGCATAAATATTCTTTAATTTGTAGTTTAGTCATCAATTTGATCTTATCTTATAGATATAATAATAATAATAATAATAGTAATATATAGTTATATTATTTGTATACCATTTATGTATATACGAGTATATTATGTATTATTATATTATATAATATATATATTATACCTATACCACTTACTAGCAGTATTCTTACACTAAATCTGAAATCTGTGATATTTGTCATGATAATAACCAACATATAGGTAGTAGATATACTAAGGTACCTAAGTAATAAATATTGTCTCTACAATACTCCGATACTACTACCCTGCCATACGTTCCCCTGAAATGACGTTTTATAAAATTATATCAAATGTGGTGGTGGTGTGACCGACACTCGTCCACTTGACCATATCAGACATTTAGTCAGCAAATTTGTTATGGTTAGAAATATTCGGAATTTTAAAATTAAGTATAAATTAATGTACCTAATATTGTTAGTATTATGTTTTATTTTTGGTTTGGTTTAGCACATTCAACTTTGCACCCATAACTAAACCGATTGGGCGATCATAATATAATCCGTCACAATAGTACATTTTTTTTTTTTTTGTATACACTCCGCTAGAAAAATGCAAGTGAATTTGGGTATATATATATATGAATTTCACGGGAAAAAATATACATGCAAATCCCCGAAATGTCTTAATTTTTACGTGGTGTTTCACAGCAAATCGGAGAATATTTTCTAAAATCGTGTGTGCTATCTAAAAACAGGCAATACTTTGATATAAAATCAGCCTCAATTTTGATTTTCATTTTTAAAATCAACATAAAAAATTTAATCAATTATAAAAATAAAAAAAATAAGTGAAAAAATGGGTGTCTTGTAAACCAGACTGGTTTCGAAAAGAATACCGGTGGAGTTGTATATGCCGGATAGCCAGTATGAAAATTATTCTAACAGATTTTTTTCCATAAAAAGAAATCTTTTTACTACGTCCTGTTATTCGCTTATATGCATCTAAACCGATTAATTAAATCATATAGGGTCAAATGGGGGTAATTGTGAATAGGGGTAAGTGGAAACGACATTAATGGAAATCGTAGTTTCAGTGATAATAACATTTTAGATGTATTTAGTAGTGGTGAACATGTGATTCACCATATCATCTTATTTAAGTGTGGTATAAATTGTTTCTAATAGCTCCAGAGTATAATATCATATTCAATGCATACAGACTGATATAAAAATGTGGGGTAAATGTAAATTTATGGGGCAATCGTAAGTACGTTACATTTTATAAAATAATTGGAATCTTTTATATGTAGCCATTCAATTATTATCCTTGGATATGTACCTACCTAGCTAAATGATAATGCTAAAATATCAAAATAAAAATTTGTCAAAGAGCCAAATTTTTACAAAATGTACGGAAATTGTATTTTTTGTTTACAATGACCCCACTTTTTTCTGTATTTATAACTAGGGCACGGACTTTAATGCCCTAAAAAGTAAAAAAAAAAAATACGATTTATTAGCTTAAAAATCAATTTTGAGCAGTTTTGTATAATATTATTTAAAAAAATTAAATTTAATATAATTTAAAATTAGTGTTATATTAGTTATTTAACCATATCGTATACATAACATTATTGAGGTTTTATACGATTACCTATATTATACCTCTGTATCATAGGTTTCAGGGATATTATTGAAACTTTGAGAATTACTGTAGGTACTAAAAATAATTAATTTACAAAACAAGATAAATATTTCAAATTTTTGAATATATTTTTTTAAAACTTTTTATTCGATTCTAAATTGTATTTATTATATTTATTTATTCATAATCCAAGGATAATATATGTATATAAATGCCCTAAAAATATAAAAATGATTTAAAACTCCAAAATGTTAAAAAAAATTCAGTAAAATACAAAATAAAAGTTTGATTTTTCAATTTTCTGATGTATGAATCGAATTTTGTACTTAGAAAGCATTAACCTAGGTCACCTACTAAAAATGTATTTTGCATTAAATTCCGCATCTTATTTATAATCTATTATAACAATTTCATTCGGTAGTCCGTACATGAAATAAATTCATATTGTTGACCCGAATTCAATTGACTTTTCTTTGATGTTTACCGTCTTCAGGCCAAACGATTGGAGAAACTGAGTGTATGTAAAAGCCGAAAAAAAATAATCATTGTGTTCTAAAAAGTCGATTATTATTTATTTTAAATATTGACTATTTAGTCATCCGAAGTTGCGTTAATACAGCTAGATTTAGCACAGTGTATATATACCGCAGATTTTTATGGAAAATGTAGCTAAAAATTACAATAGACAAAATAAAAATTGTGGCGTTTAGGTAGGTACGTTCAAATGAAAGCTGAGAAACCTTTTACCAATTTAAAAACAGAAGAATATTTTCAAGTTAATGTCATATCATTTTTGCAAAATATTTTCTAGCAACAAAGTACCTACTTAGTAGCGTTTTATACAAATAATATACCTATGTATCTAATACATAACATGTTTAAAAAATCACTTAAATAATAATAATAATAATAATATAGATGCGTTTTTGAATCTTTGTAAATTTCAATTCCATTTAGTAAATTACATTTTTTTATAGTGTAAAAACTAAAAAACCAACTTAACAGTTTTTTCCCTATTCCGGTTCAACTCTCTGATGACTCCACTCTTCTTGACCGGTTGTCAGATCTACGCTGGAACAGCCAGTTATTTTTACATAGTTTTTTGGATTCCATGTAGATACTATAAGTGGGGTTCGATTTATATTAATGAACATCAAGTTCAATACATTTTTTAATTGATAATCTTGATCTAAGATCCTGAACAAATTATAATGCAACACCGGTATTTTTATTGCTCTGTTTACCTATATATCTAACAGGTAATATAGCAAAATCACTCTACGCAAAATTTAAATTACCTATAACGTTTAGGTTAAAATTAGAGTTATAACACCTATTATCATATTTTAAAAAGAGAGTATTTTAGAAATTAAATTCTAAAATTTTTGTAAAATATTGTTTATCAAAGAAATTATAGCATTTTATTTTATTATTATTATTAATTATTAAATTAGCTGTACAAGTTTTTTTCATCAGATGACATTATATAGACAGGCTTTGACACTATGTGATATACCATTTGACACGTTAAAATTATAGAAAATTGGATATTATAAAATAAATGTTGGTTGGAAATTTATAGCCTATCCTCCCTCCTCCACTTTTTTATTCTAAGATCGTGTTTGATCCCTGCAGATAGAAACAAATTAAAAAACGAAATAAAATGTTCCTTAACATATCCAGATAGTACCTAAAACAAAATGTTGGTACAGAAAATTAACATTTAAAAAATATATGTTATATAATATTTTTTAAACATTAATTTTCTAGACCATACTTTTTCCTATAGAATATTATTTTACATAGATATTTTTTCAATTAAAAAACAATTATCTGATATCAAATAAATAAATAAATATTTATTTGTTTCTTTATCTTAAAAAAAATGTGTACATATTTATAATTGAGCTTTTAATTGTCAATATAAAAACCATTATTGATAATGAATTACATAAATATTTATAATGTATTTGTGTAATGATCAACAAGATATTATTGTAAATTGAAAATTTAAATACAAAATAGCATGGTGTTTTTACAAAATATTATAATATGTAAACGTAGTATATATACATAAATAATTTTATAGCCTTAAGTTCGAGAAAAAAGTATATAATATTATGTTCATTCATCATATTATGTTTTCTTAATTACATGAAACGACAGGTGTATATCACTGTTCCATTGTTTTGTGTCATTACCCTCATGCCATGTAATCTTGCTACGATTTTCCTTATATGTACGTAACATTATATGATGATTGTAAGAAATCCATAATGTTTGAAGTCTGATAGTGCGCTGTACAAACTAGGAATGATATTCGAAAATATTATAATAAATATATCACAATAATATTATAATGATATTGGATATAGATGTTTAAAAACATATTTTGTAAATGATAACATTATCAATATAGTATTTATATGTGTATAGCAGGTATATAGGCGTACCTACTGTTGTATAGTCAGTCGTGAGAAAAATGCACTTTTTTAATATACGTATTAGTATATAATATATATATATAGTAAATGGCGTATTTAAGGAGGGTCCAGTACTCCCCCCCCCAGAACCAAAATATATTAAATTAAAATATGTAAATGCCTATAATTAATTTTTGTAGATAGATGTTTTAGACAATAATAACTGAAAATAGAGTGTTATAACTAATTCTGTGCGGTATAAAATATTTTTTCGTCTTACGATAATGTTTATTTGTTTTATATTTTTTCTGTGAGCAATTAATCGACTAGAAGACTTATCGTCATGATCTAATACTTTCATGTGTAACCATTTTTCGGCACGACATTTTATCAGCATGGAACTTCGAAGAGGTAATTTGTCGATTTTTTAAAAACACATCAGAAAAAACTATCGAAAAATACAGGTTAAAATAATAGTTATTTCCAGATAAATCCGAATATATTGGTTCTAAAGTTGAAAATTTCCCAAAGTATGTATATTACTGGAGCTTAAAAAATAAAAAAGGATTTTATTATTGATTAAACTATACCTCTATAAATATATATATTTTTTTTGTATTAAAAATGTTTTAAATAAATATTTGAGTTTCGAATTAATGTAGTCACCATCATTTAAAATGATTTTAAAAATGTGAACGGTGTTTATTGGTAATCAAAATTCGACTAATTATATTATTATTATTGGGCCATGGTTCTTATAGGTAAAAAAAGATTATTACCAAACTAAGGAATAATCAACTTTAAAGTTGAAAGAAAATGTATCAATTAAAACTTAAAAGTATGAGTATACCAAATGAATGTTTTAATATTATATTTTACAACCCTTATGGCCTATCTTGTAGTCTGTTTTTATGCAGTTATATTTCTGTCAAAGACTGCAGTTAAACTTTTCGTCAGGTATACTTATGCCTAAATATTATCTAAAAATATTCTTAGTCTTCAAATAAATATCTTAAAAGAATCTAAGAATAAAAACCACCATTTACTGTAGAATTTTTTTTATATTACTGTTAGAAATTAGAAAAAAAGTATGAATAGAAAAATATATATTGTTGAAAAAGTCATTTTGCCACTCGTCATGCTTAATGATCACGTTTTTTCCTATATGTGATGCAAAATAAATATTTTGGAAATATTCTAAAAATATCAAAATTAAGTGCATTTAAAGTTAAAAATTTTGAAAAGTTAAAATTCAAATGAAATATTTCATTTGACCAAGCAACCCTCACCCCACCTTCAAGGACAGTCATTTGTCTATCATCAACTAAGTGATTTTTTACCTACAGATAGTAAAATATATAAAGGTTATATAATAATTAAGTATTGGTCTTCAATATTTTTTTTTTTGGACCCCTCCCCCCCATCAGAAAAAAGTTGAAAATATGCCACTGCGATGATATATAGTACATACCTATATATTATATACCTAATTGATGATATTACGGTCGATCAATGATCTATATATATATATATATATGTACTATCTATACTGCAGTTTGGGCATATAATATAATTTTTTTTCCGTCGTGATGGTGTCCATATAATATCTCGCAGGGTCTTCGCGCGGTATATTTTTCTGTATACATTAGATATGTTATAATAATTTATAGTTTATAGTTGTGAGAAACATTTTCACCGCATATTTCTATCGATTGTTCGAAATCAATAGTAGGTAGGTAACGGGCGGATTTCGGTCGAATTTTAGGTTTTAAATCTATAAAAATTTCACAATTACAATCGGTATGATGCCGGGGAAATAATGGTCGGCCGTCGCCCTTGCCCTTTTGTACATAATATATCTGTAGCCTGCTGTAAGGCATGTACGCCTCGTACATTATATACATATTACACTATAGCAGATTATATTGTTATTATATCATAATATAATATATATTATAGTATGTACATATCTCTCATATTTATATTGTTTATTGTATAAGTTCTATCGAATTTTATATATATTATATATCGGTCCGGGGTCGCGCAGTCGCACAAAACGCCGGCGAGCGATAAACGTTTGAACCGCCGCCGATCAATATTGTCTGACGTTTAATTGTCGTACGGCACTTAAACGTTCAATTTTTCACGCTCAAGTGACGGAACTCTCGGAACACCAATGATAATAAATCAATAAATATCTAACTTAAGTATTATATATATATATATATATATGTATGTAGAATTTTTTTTTTTACAGACACAAATTTACCTTTAATAATAAAAATACACATTATGCATAACATGATTTATAATTGTATTTATATAATATCGATTCGTTATAAATTATAATATTATATTAATTCGTATAAAACATAAATACTTACAATTAAAAAAAAAAAGAAAAAAAAATGATTATATTAAAACATTATTGCCGTTGATGTCAATAATACTAGTTATAAAATATTACATTTTATGTATTTTAATTTTTTTTTTAATTTTTATACATTCTCAGCATACGACTTAATAGCATTTCGCCGTAAATACGAATAGATAAGAGAAAAATATTTGTTTGCGTCGTACACAATATTTTATATTATAATAGTATATACTTTCTTACATAACTATTTTTATTTTTATTAAATTTAAAGCGCTTTTTAGTAAAACGAGAATTCTTAAATCGATCGATAAAGTGATAAAATGATAGTCATGCATATTATCTACTATGTATACTATTTAGTCTATTTAGTGTATAACTAGTAGGTATTAATATAATATAATATATTATTATTGTTGAAAAAAGAGAAAATAATTAGTTTATTACATATATATTATAATAAGTTTGATAATGGTAGGTACCATTTATTGATAATGTATTTCTTGAAAACTATAATACACAAGAAACCAGTTTATTTATGTTTATTAATTTAATAATGATTAATGAATATAATGATCGTTATTTACTCATGTTTCTTTAATTATAAATTAAAGTACATTTTTGGTAGTAAGTTTTACATTTTCCGTTATTCCATTTGTTTTTAGAATACCATTAAGAAAACATGTTTGACAGATCAAATGTGTGTTTTTTTTTTTTTTTTTTAGATGATGTGAGATAATGAACACCATGAGTCATTACCGTAACAAAAATATTTATATTTTACGTATATATATATATATATGGTTTAAATTTTCTACATAGTTGTTGCCAATGAAAGGTTAATTATTAACGTTTGTATTATCAAAATTCTTACTACAACGTGACATATTGAAATAAATACACTCTTACCGAAGAAATAGAAGCTTTAAAATCCAGAGTTAATACTAATTTGGTTATAATTCAAGGAAACATTTTTGAGATTATAGAACACAATATACAGAATATAGTGTTAAAAAAATACCAAAAAAAACATATCCAATATAATTTCTTAAGCTGACAGATATATAATATAATATATATGTATATACACATGTGTGTATACTTATTTAATACTTAAATATAAATACGGTAAATTTATATTGTATAGCATTCTATATTATAACATAATACATTATATTATGTAAAATTAAAATGTGTTTTATAGGTCTTACATTTTTGGTGATCAACGTTAAAAACGTTTTACTGTAATCATATTGTATCATCGTTCAAAATCCATTTTTTTTTTTTTTAAAGAGCGTAACAATTATTATATTATTCGTTTTGAATAAACATATATTCAACAGTTAAAATATATATTTTAGGATATTGATTTACGTATATTTCTTAACGAGCAACGTGTTATAGTTATTATTGTATCTAACTGTTGCTGACGGTTATTAAAAAAAAAATACACTTAAACGTCATCGTCATACTAAAAATTACTGTTCGTTTTATCCCGAAAGAAAGAAGGCATTCCATATATATATATGATTATATTACACAGAAAACAAACTAAATGACAAATTATACGTCATAATATAAAATATTACGTTTGCATCCTGCAACGTCAATATGGTTTTGAGTTAACAAAATTTTGAAACGAACGATACATTCTGTCTGTTTGTTACAGTATTATAGCAGTACACACTGCAGTACTTACACCTTAAATTGGAAGTTATAATGAATTAGTAGACAATGTGCGCCTAATGATGTAAATGCAACTGGGTCACTATTCTAAATAGTTTTTGCCTTTTGTTTAACATGCTTAAGTGTGAACTGTATATTTGACACATGTTAATTACAACAATATATAGGTATTTTAAATGCGATGAAAATATCAGAAATAATAAATTGAAATAAATACCTAATAATAGAAAATATAAATTAAATTAGAATTCAGATATATATATATATTGGTAATTTGGTGTAGTCGTAATAGAACGTCGAGATAAAAAAAAGAAGCAACAAGTAGAAACATTGTTTCCATGAAAACACCAACAATGAACATCATTGTAAAACCAATAGATTCCTTCCTCCTCCACTCAAAATCTAAAATTCGAAACATTAAAATATAATACAACCTATAATTTAGAAATGTTATCCGCGCGTGAATTAATACTCATTAAACTAGATATAACATTAGGTATATCTAGTAGGTATAGGTATAATGTCTAGCCTTGTACAAAGATTTTCAATTTGATTTTTTTTCTCGCAATAGTTTTGCGTATAATGAATGTACATTTTGTTGTACTTTATATGGGAGTAGGCGGATATTCTATATGCAATAAAGCAAAAAATCGTTTTTTAATGGTATAGATTTTGGCGCATAGAGACGTTAATTTATTATTTAAGAGACGTTAACACAATCGATCATCATTTATTTAAAGCTTAAATGGTAACTTGAAGACTTAAAAATTTGAATTATTTACAAATATAAAATTATTTAAAAAATATATATATATAATTCCTTTGAAGTAATAATATAAATTACCAATTTAATATTAACTTATGGGTTGATGTTTACTATAAATTACAATTAATAATCCGAATGTAATATAATAAATAATAATTAATTTAATTTTGATATCTTTCAATGAATAATTGGTAATATAATATTATAATATATGAATATGTTTAACACAAAAATGTAATGTCTAGAATACCTATGGTCGGTACCTATACAATTATAATTTATAATTATCAAATATGAAACATCTGCAATTATATTAAATGTACTCATTATAACTTTATAGTAGATATAGTATAATATAATATTATAATTTTTTTATAATTTGAAATAATTAGTTGAACAGTCTACAATATCTCATAGGCGCAACAGGAAGATGCGCCTGGACTGAAAAACATTCAAAAACCTCACGCTTCATCAGGATCTAAATTATAAAATAATAACATAAATTAAACTAGGTATAACTTGGGTAATAATTACATTTATAAAATGAAAAATGATCATAATTTTCAATCATATCATAAATAAAATTATATCAAAAATATTACATTATTTTATTACTTATAAATTATAAAATATTAGATATTAAAAGTTCTACGAAAAATTTACGTTATTTATTTCAAATTATATGTTTTCTTTTCAATCTAAAGGTTTTTGAAAAAAATGTTTAGTAGAAATCAATCGATTAAATACGTGGAATGATTTTGATCGAAAACCAAAGACGGTGAAATGTAGACACATTTTGATGTGATATTTTGAAAATTTTAAATATACGACAATTATACACATTATATAATATACACCATTTATTCTATAATTTTAGTGAGTTCCGTCAAAAAATGTATTGCTCAATTTATGATTCAATCAATTGTTATAAGGAGGTACAGATCAAATTCAATAAATTACCGATTTGCTTCGTCCAAAAAATCACTTAATCGAAAATTTTTTTTAAAAATATAATTTTTAAAAATATAGTTGAATAACTATAAGATCATTATATGATTCAATTGCTATTGGCTGAACTATGATTGGATTTTTATTTTTGGAAAAATGTGATTTATTATTTTTTCATTTCATTTAAGTACAACATTCTCACGATTTTTGGTGATAGTAAAAAAAAAGGAGGTTAGTGATACATTACCCTGTCATATTCACTATTGTACCTACTGTGAACGCGCGAAGAAAGGGGGTATTTGCCACCTCCAAATTAAAAAAAATATAACTTATACAGTTATATAATTTATATAGTTATAGAGTTAGTTATATAGTCAATAAACATAATATTGGAAAATATATAGGTACTCAAAAAACTACTCAAGTGGAATATTTTTAGATTCGCCCTTATTGCTACTATACCTATTATAATATAGGTATACTTACTTAATGAATATTATGTTTAAATTTCAAATTATATTTCTATACAGATACAATAATGTTAAGTTAATTGCTAAAAATATTATCATCATATGTTCCAATTATAATTAACACTATTATATTTGGAAGTGCAAAAATGGATCAAATGTCAAAATGGGAGCGAGAGTCGTGAAAATGGGCTCAGTAATCACAATCGATGAACATAATATAAATATAAATACCATTAGATAGTATTCTACTGATCATCATTTACCTTGGGGGAGTTTACACTTACCTATTTTTTGGACCCGAAACGACCGGAGCTTGTATTATAAGTTGCATATCAAAAATAAAAAACGTCCGAATCGTATGCAGCGTTTAAAGTAGGTCTTATTAATATAATATAGTATAATAAATAACTTAACTAAGTACAGTAATAAATATTGAAATGTTTTGATTTTTAAAATTTTAAAATTACGTTACAATTACATCAATTATATTTACATTTACATAAAATTTAAATTAATATTTAGTTTTTGGTAAAACAGTAAACGCCATCTTCTTAACAAACTCAAATCTTGATATTGTTTTCTGTTCATATTGCGGCGACATACTTAGTCGTACTTTGTTTTTTCTCGACGTCCTTTGTTTAGATCCAGTGACGCACATCCCATGTATTATGGTGTCGCGGTCGCGACCCCTTTTTGTCGGGGTGGTTGGGTGGTTAACAGAAAGTTGATGACTTATTTTTTTACTCATTCACCACGTTTTGAAGGAGTATTTTGGAATGTATAGTTGCGCGTGGTGGATAGGTGAGAGTGGAATTCGCAACACGTTTTGAAAATACTCGGTGCGCCACTGTTGAGATCTGAACTTCGAATTTTTATATATATATATATACGTCACATTGAACTCTATATAATATATTATATGCAAAGTACGCTCGTTCCTTACTTTTTAATTTACGCAACTTTTCAAAATATTTTTTCTGTTTCCAATATTATATTGATTCATTTGAATATGGTCAAAGCGACTTTAAAGGTGGAATACGACAGATCTATTTTAAACGCGGCGTGCGATTCGGACAGATAAACGCTGCACACCCGATTTGGACACTACTACCTGCTTTTTAATTTTTTTTAATTTTTTCTACCGCACGCCATTCGGATGCAGCCCATATGACCGGGGTGAGTGTTTACAAAAGACACTTTCAACCCGAAATCGACTAGGGGAGAATTTACCGTGTACAAAACCGGGACTTCGGGAGAGCGTAATATTATGCTGCCGTCTATATTTACCATAGGCGTGTCTACGGGGGTGGCAGGGTGGGCACCGGCCTGCCCAGTGACTTAATTTTTGGCCTCTTGGCTTATAATCTACCATGGTTGAAACTATCAATTTTAAACAGCTATCAATTGACAATTTGTCTAATATTTTATTCACGATTATATAGATATAATCATGATAACTAGTTTCAAAATATTCATTATCAATATATTATATAACATAAAATCTGTGATTATATTTTCTGATTGGCTTTCAACATACTATGGTTAATAACGGTAGGCGATTGATAAGAAATTTTATCA